>LTAE01012116.1:1284-14289 GCA_001647135.1 Pontederia paniculata | reverse complement strand
ACTTACAAATTTGTGATCATCAAAACACTCTCGAGATCCTAGATTCAACCGGTAAGAGTAAAATTTGGAAGAGAGGTTGATTTTATGTCACAAGTAAGAACTAGTCATTTCTCGCTCAGAGCAAAAACTTTTTTTTATCGAATTTGACGGAGCAAAGTGTGCTAACCAAAACTTTCATTCTGGTCGGGCCCATCAAAATCTCTAATTCGTATTTAGCAGAATATATCAAAATAGAATTAAGTTTGGCACTAGTTATGATATCCAAAATTTGCATTAGTTCTTGTATCCAAATGCCCATTAAAGAAATAACTTTTTTTTTTCCTTCGAAACTAATTATAAAAATAGACAAGTAATCAAAATAATAAATAGTAAAAATATGATAATTCCATGTTTCGTAATAGTCAAACTTCATATTCAAATTTAGATTACTTAGATTCAGGATTAGCTTAAATCGAAATAAAAGGTAATTTTTTTATTGGACGTTTCCTTGAGCTTATAAGATCGAATGACACATCGAAGATTCTTTAATGATCAACATGGTATGGACATTACTTTCTCTGTGACCATAACCTGCTGTACAATAACAAAAAACATATATATATATAGAGCGTGTTTTTGCGTATAAGATTCAGATGCAGATGCAGATTCCAATTTAGAGCGTGCAGTTTGCAGGGCGGTAGACTCATTCAGGTGCATGGAACCTTGCAAATTCTCAAACTCCAACCCAACTGATCGCACCTCATGCCATCACATGTCGATCGGAGGACGAAGCTGGATATATCATCACCACCCCCATGGCTGTTTTTTGGAAAAATGTTGCAGAATGCAGAGGGGGAGAGAGAGAGATAAAAGTTCTAATAAAAGATGGATAGATAAACAGATAAAATGTGGAGATGGAGAGAGAGAGAGAGCAGTGAACGAAAACAAACAAGAAGAGCTGGTAGCTGATGCTGGAGGTACGCAGGGTGCATGCACTGTTCCGGGCCTGACACATGTGGAACCCTTATAGCTATCTTTTGCTTGGATGCTGGGCCAAGAAACTTTCCTCGGGACTGGTAATTTGGCTGTGAGCCGGGCCCTTTGTAGGCCCAGTCCATTTGGTCCGGGGCATCCCCAGCCACATGTCCCTGCCTGCCTTCTCTCAACCAGTAGTTTGGAGAGAGAAAGAGAGAGTAGAGGATGTGGATGGATTGGAGAGAGAATCTTTCTCTTGGTCCAAATTTGCTGATGAGGAGGAGAAACCAAATG
Organism: Pontederia paniculata; assembly: GCA_001647135.1. Taxonomy (NCBI): domain Eukaryota; kingdom Viridiplantae; phylum Streptophyta; class Magnoliopsida; order Commelinales; family Pontederiaceae; genus Pontederia; species Pontederia paniculata. The sequence goes on along the minus strand of LTAE01012116.1, from coordinate 13,041 downwards.
AATGAATGGAAGTAGTATCAGGTCTTTCTAGTGTACTTGGTTTTGCTCCTTACCGAAGGAGGAGAGAGAAACTGTCTCTGAAAACAATAAGCTGCCCATTGTCCTCTACTTTTAACCCTCCAGCCACTATGTCCAACTCTCTCTCTCTCTCTCTCTCTCTCACTCTCTCTCTCTCTTTGAAGCCATCTGAAGCCTCTATTAACTCCAGCCGGCACTAAATTTAAGCCCACCCGCAGGAGGGAGTCATAAAACTAACGCAAAACATGAGCGACAAAATTAAAGCTTCATGGCAGGTTCGAAGATTTCTTGTTTCTATTAACCTACTCGAAGTAGCCTTATTTTTTTATTATAACCAGACAAAACAAGAAATTTGCTACGTGTTAACACGTACAAAAGTTTCAATACACTCCTAGATAAATTATTTCAGATACTAAAAGGGAGAAAATAATAATAATAATAATAATAATAATAATAATAATAATAATAATAATCTATAGTTCATTATCTTGTGCAAGTAATTACGATATGAAGGTTCAAATAAGTTCGACTAATTGGCATTAAAGTTTAGTATGTTTTTATTATGAACAAATCATTAACTGTTAATTCATCATAAACTTTAAATATCTTTTTTTATTTATTAAGAGGGGTTAAAATATAAATATAAAATAATATTCCTTCGAACTGTAATTTTTTTTTATTGCCCCACAGTATTTGAGGCTATTAGCATCCGACTAATCTGTGTCACCCCGAGTCGAACTGTAAGTTATAATATGAGCTTTTAAAAAAAATTCTAAACAATTATCATGGCTATTAGATAATTTGATGATTATAATCATGATCAAATATACTATTTGAGTAATACATAATAAATGAAAAAAATAGTGTTAGAATTTTTTTTAGAGGAAAATGGGAATGTTGAGCGGGTCTCTCAACACCCCGTGTTGAACACCGTCACAGCCACTCAAATGGCCAAATGAATTTTGTTAGTTCATTAGAAAAGCCCTTAGCGAGGAGAGAGAAAATAACTAACCAAATAATTATAGTTATTTTTGTATATCATGATTGAAATCTAGACATTTTATTATATTTGAATGACTGTGACAATATGCTCAACACGGGTGTTGAGAGACCCGCTCAACATCCCAATTTTCCTCTTTTTTTTTATTGTCGTTACGTGGATTGCTCTATCTAACGAAGGATCAAATTCGATTGTGGATTTGCGACTTAGAAAGCGTGTTCTGATTTCAACGATTCACTGGTTCGGATCACAACACAGAGCTTCGTGATGAATGATTGATCCACATCATAGGATCCACGTCTGTGTGTCATGTGGGAGCCACTTCTCCATCGGTCATTCGTGAATCTTAGATGTCTGCTATTTGAGATAGGTTGCAAGACATCTACTTAGAGATTAATTATTAAACTCTGATAATTCTATTTATTCAGAAAAATATGTTTTAATATGTTTCACCATTTGTTTAATATTTTATATAGAAATAGATGTTTTTTTCTTTTTTTTGTTTTTTTTTCTCCCTTCATTTAAGCGCAGTTTTGTAATTCGAAAGAAAAAAAAGAAGAATAACCATTTATCTCACTCTAGAAAAAATGTGATGTGGCATGTAGGATATGTGTGTTTTACTATATTAAAATTTATTCAATGCATACGTATTAGTAGCCACAGTCAATAAATAAAATAGATATCAAAATAATAATAAAAAATTAATTGCTCAAGTAAATTAATAATTTTAACTAATATCTTAAGATCTTCAATTCAACTCTTACTATTATCTTATTATTGATACTTTTTATATATTTGATCTCTCTTAGTTTTTAATAATTTGTTTTTATAAATTTCAACCCTCTCTCTCTCTGTATATATATATATATATATATATATATAGTGGTTATAGAATACTGGTTAGAATTGAAAAATACGGTATATAATAATGGCTATATAATAATTCATTTTACCTCTAATGATACAACGAGTATAACATTGTACAGAGGATGCCGACTTAATTATCATCGACGATGATTATTACATTAATTTTTATTTTCAAATAGTAAAAATGATGACGTGCATCATCCAAGGCATCACCACGTAGGTTGAAGTTGAATCATGTAATCCGAGTCCGAATAATTTGAGTTAGGACTTAAGACTCGACTGGACGATCTTAACCGTGTGGGCGATCCACGCAGCAGACAGACGTACTCGTCACAGTTAATGCATCCAAATCTTAGATCAAGATAATATACATATAAAATAATATATAGAGGTAAACCATACTAAATTGATACATATGTTAATTATTATTATATGATATGATAGATAACGAGGGCGAGGGAGGGGAACACACACAGCAGCTGGGATTTGTTGTGTGAGACGTGATGCAATGATGTCATGTCCTCCACTGTACCCAGTTTGCTTATAAAGGGCCGTGCCATTAAAATTCCGCAGGGGCCAAAATTCTAACAAACTCTTGTTCCGGAGTAGGAGCTTGAGGAGAGAGAGAGAGAGAGCTCTGTTTTGTTTCCCTTCTGCCAAATCTTTGTACTGAAACAAGGAGAGGGAGAGGTGGAGCAGGCCGAAGGAAGAAAAGGTTTGCCTTCTCTCACCTGATTTGGTTCCAAAATCTTGTTGTCTCTGTGGTTTCCTGTCACTGCTCCCCGTATCGGTTTCAGAATCCATTGCTTTGTAAGAATTCTGTCTCTCTGAGCATTCTTTGTTTCCATATCTGTTCGGGAAGGATCTTATTCTGATTTGAGCTCTCTCCACTTGTCGGTGCCGCTAGCTGAGAAATTCCTTACTGTTTTTTTCTTCCTTTTTTGTTGTCTTGCTTCTTTTTCTGAAATTTTGCTGTCTTTGTTTTTTAAAGTTCTGATTTTTATCATTAGATTGACTTTGTTTTTAAGTTTCTTTGTTCCTCTTAAGTTCTTCATTGAGTCGGTGATGCTTCGTTTGTTTCTTATTCATTTTCACGATTTGCTCTTCTTGAGTTTTGTCCTTTATATATATTTTTTTTTTGTTACTTCTCTGCTTTGAGAGATGCACGGCATGGTGCAAAGTTGCGACTTTTGTTTTAATTGCGTGATTCGTAGTTGAACTGGTGAATTTTTCTGCTCTCTTATCGTTGGCAATATGCTTCTTAATTGTTGGTAGTGAATTAGCAAGTATGGTGCTTCAGCTACTAAATTTTGTGTTCTTCACTTGTTTTTGAATTCTTTTTTTTTTCAGAGATATCTTCAGACGAATTTAACATTTTTCTCACTGTTTTAACTACGTGATATGATCAGAATATTAATTGCACGGCTTACTTCTCTTTCCTTTTTTAATGTGCAACTTTTGCTGTATTGGAGTTCAGCACCAGGCTTATCTCTGGTTTCCTTCTGATAGTGAATTTTAATAGGCAAAGATGAACCAATACGTTCCTGATTGGAATGTGGAAGATGACTTGAGGTATTTTAGAGATCTCGTTCCAATGGCTAATCAGAAGTTATCAACAGGGTTAGTTTCATTCTTCTACTACTTTGCATTAATCATTTTATATTTATAATTTTGTTCAAGTAAACATGAAAACTCGTTTGAGATTGGCTTATCTAGCACAAGGTTCATGCATCATGTTGTCTCCTTTTCGCTTATTTACAGAGCAGATGATGAACTTGTTGAATTACTGTGGCAAAATGGGAATGTGGTCATGCATAGTCAGACTCATAGAAAAAGCCCTGTCACCTTCAATGAGTTCAAACAGGTGCAGAAGCCTGATCAAGTGCAGACATTGGAGCAATCCATAGGGAATTCCAGCAACATAATCCAGGAGGATGGGCCTGCATCATGGTTTCAGTACCCAGTGGTAGATGACTCATTAGACAAAGCCTTCTGTTCCGAGTTCTTCTTAGAAATGGCCGGCGCAGCTGTATCTGGATCTGATAAGATCAGCAAAGATACCATTGCAGACCAAGACAAATACATAAAATTCGGTGCATGCAATGATGCCAATCTTGGCATGTCATCTGCACCTGATCGTTGCACTGTTTCAGAAAAGATGCCTCCTCCTAATTCTAGATCGAACATCATCAGTTCTACGCCGCAGGCCTCTTGCTTGGAGAATGATGGTGTTCTGAATTTTTCGCACTTCACAAGGTCGACGAAGGCCGACTTGGAATCTTCAAACAGTCGATTTTGTGATGGTGGTTCAGGGAGTGGAACTAAAGTAAGAGTACAAGAACCTTCCATGATGACAGTCGGATCAAGCAATTGCGGAAGTAATCAGATTCTGTCAAATGTAGAAGGAAGACACCCCTTGAGCAGTGTTGCAGGGGAATCAGAGGAGGATTGTAGGATTAGGCTGCCATCAGACAGAGAGATGACTAATGCACATGAAACTACTGCTACTTCTTCATCAGGTGGCTCTGGTTATAGTATCGGAAGGTCGGTACGGCAGAGTGGAAGTAACCAGAGCCAGAAAAGAAAGGGAAGAGACATGGAAGACTTGGAGTGCCAGAGTGAGGTATTTCCAATCTTGCTTTGCAGGAATAGTATTCTTTATCTGAATTGAGGAATATAAAAATTTAAACCACTCATCATTGTTTTCATCCAGGAGCCTGAGCATGAGGAGAGGATGGCAAAAAAGCTGGCCCAGAGGTCTACATCGACTCGCAGGAGTCGGGCTGCTGAGGTCCACAACCTCTCCGAGAGGGTAAGAATTGATTCATAACCATTATTTGGAGCTTTACACATTTGCAGATATCATCCTCATTTCATGATGTTGACATATGTAGAGAAGAAGAGATCGAATAAACGAAAAGATGAAAGCACTACAAGAGTTGATACCACATTGCAATAGGGTAATATGTCACTTTCAGTCAATTTAAGCCACGATTTCATCCTCCATTGCATGGACAAAGTTACATACCTCATTTTCATAAATAATTCAAATTCTCGTTCATAATTACTAACTCTGCAAACGGCATTCTTGCTTAATTCTGACTGCTTAAAATTTAATAATCTCAGGCTGACAAAGCATCAATGCTAGATGAGGCAATTGACTACTTGAAGACACTCCAACTTCAAGTTCAGGTATGTGGAAGTTAAGTTTATGCGGTGCTATCTTTATATCAAGTTATGTTGTTTCTTATGCACTTATCGTCATCTGTGGTTCAGATGATGTGGATGGGGAGTGGCATGGCAGCACCAATGATGTTTCCAGGAATGCAACAATACATGTCTGCCATGGGCATGGGAATGGCTCCTCCTCTTCCTTCCATGGCAAATGCAGTCCAGATGCCTAGAGTTCCATTTGTCAACCAAACTATGGCCACAGCTTCCGTCCGGAACCAGACACCAACGTACCCTTCTCCATCCGTTCCTGCAACTAACTTCTCAAACCCCATGCAGGGCATCCAACATCCTGATTCATATGCCTACCTCGGCTTCCCTCACTTGCAACCTCAAGTTCAGGTGCTTCATCTCTATACCGTTTCTTCATCTTTATGTTTTTCCTTGTCGAGATGTTTCCGACATTCATCCGATACAGTGGTTGGATTTTTAACAATTTGGACTTCACATGTGCAGCAGAACCAACCAGCAGTTGCAACACATAGTAGCTCACTGCCTAATGCTGGAGGAAGACCTTCGACCAGTGGAGAAAACAGATCTGGTAAGATAACGTGTGTGCAGTATAAGTGTGACAAATTTGGTTAGCATCAGAACTACGCCATGTATCTTATGGTATCTGTAACAATTGTCTTCATTATTAACTAATTAATGATTGAATAACACTGTCATTGCGAATGAAAGTAAGGATTCAGATTGATAAATCTACGGATATTTTTCTAGTTCATTCGTGATGTCTTTTCAGTATTAATTTTGATTGGTTGCACCTTCTCTCTTTATTCTGTGATGTGGAAAGGTAACAAACTGCCAATGCTAATTATTTTTGTATGTTGATGTGAACAGGTTGATGTCAAGTTCGATATGTATAGAGCCTGGTTGTATCCTCGTCCCAGATTATCTGATTGCTCGAGAACTATGACATTGCAGGTTTCTCTGCTGATACTGTTGGCTGTCGCGATCTCATCTTCGCGCTGTTATCTAATATTAATTCTAAATTGAAACCATAATTTTAATATGTACATGCTGAGAACTTGAGGAAGCGAGAACTCGCAATCTCGTTTACTAACCTCGAGCTGGCCACGTGTGTTTTCATGATTATGGAGAAGTCAAAGAAACTGGGATTTTTGAGTATTTACTTCCTTGTAATTCTCACTCTGAACTGCTCTATTGCATCTATTGATGCATTGACATTTCAGATCATACTTCTCCCAGTATGCTGTAATTTATGGTGATAATAAGGAATATAGCTCATAATTTTTTTATAAGTTTGAGTTTTGTACTTCAACTCCAATATAAAAAAGTGATAGGTGCTTTCTACCAATAATTTGAATACTAAAGATACGACATGATCTTATTCTGTGTTGTAACATTCTAGTGAGTTTCATCTAGTCCTGTCAAATAGTGCTATCAGCTGCTTGCATGTAATCATCTCTCCTAGGATCTACCCCAGATTTCAGCAGACCTTTAGTTGCACCTTGGTGTGTCAGCTGTTAAATGACCAAGCAGACAGGGGGAGGGGAAAGTTCACAAGAGACCTGCATGACCGAGTGACCTATGCTGTAGAGGCCTTGGCCATTCCTGGGGAAGCAATAGATATTGTTATCTGGTGAAACCACACATAATCAACCTAAAGATTCCTCATGCTTTCCTTTAAAAGAAAGGACATGATCTATTAAAAAAATGACAACATATGTTGTCATCTCTCCTTTCCCTCTGCAATATACAATTGGCATTGCTAAGCCTGAGGAACGCAACATGATGGTTCCTATGTAAAAAAAAAGGACTAGTGGAAGCAGGCAATTCGATGGGAGACCAGTAGATCAGGATCATGTGGCCAATTGCCCCTGAGGGAGGAGTGAGAAAGGTATGGTAAGAATGTTTCTTGTATGGTCCCACTAAGAATCCAATTTTGAGTACTTACACAAATCTTTTCAAGCAAAGAACCCTTCTGATTAGTGGCTGTGTACAGCTCTTGTTGATGGTCTTGTTGCCATCTCTCTTTTTCTGATGCTGGAAGCCCTGAAAGGGACTGCAGCGGCAGTGCTAGGTCCCATCTCTCTCTCTCTCCCCAAACCCTCCTCCCCCCATCCAAGGGCTGCTTCCAGTGTGCTGATCACTATCCTCAGATTTCTATATTCTTCTTTCACTATCCTAATGCTGCATCATCACTATCTTATTCTCTAATCTTGTTGCAGAATTCTTACTTTATAGTCCATACTCATAAAAGAAGTTGAATAGTAAACGTCCTTCCAGTTCAAGTTTAGTTGTACGGATTCCTCGGCCATTCTAATAACTGTAAGCCAATACGCGTCCAGCCGATCTAATTGTTTATTCTCAGTTAATCTTATGCTTCATCCTGAGCACCAGAAGTTCGCACCACTGACAGGGCAATAATGACAGGTTTTAACAGCACAAACTTGTTTTTTAGGCACACAGTTGCATGCATCAAACTAAACAATTTAATTAAATTGTAATGAACTCTTCTTTCAACCAGCAGCATATCCTCAAGCATTTTTTTTTATTAAGTAGCAAGTACGTTCTGATTACTGTCTCTTTCAATCAGCATCCTCCAAGATTGGAATTGAATCAAATACTATTCAACACTATCTATAAGTTGGATGACAACAATCTCTGCATGCTCCTTCACAGAATCTAAAGAAAGGCAATGATCAGGGACCACATTGTTTTTTTTTTTTTCTCTCTCTTTATATATATCCCTGAAAATTAATTAACCATGTAGTAGTGTTTGCTGAAAATTACAACAAGTAGCTAGCTGGATAAAGCAAGAGTATATATCCTTACACCCTTCATGATGACAACATGATCCAGTGCCGTGCAGGAATCAAAGTTTACTGGTATACTTTAGATTTCATTAATGTCTGATTAACTAGTAGAGGTGAGAGAGCTGCATGCAATTTGATGTTAGTGCTTCCAGTAAAAGGAGCTATGAAGAAAAAAGCAACAAACAGCTCCATGCATGCATGTTGGCTATTATGAGATCTCAGTTCCTGTTGCGACCGGTGTTGTTCTGTCCTGTTTCCTTGTCTTGCAGGGACAGCGAGGATGCCTCCCTCCATGCCACCTCAGAATTGAGTACTTGCTCATGCATGGCATCACAAATCTGATCATGCGTAGCATGGCCAACCAGCTGCAATTGACAATACAATATCCTATCAGTTTCAACGACATAATCCACGAGTACTGTTCCATCTGCATATTGAAGATAAGTCAAAAGAGGACGTGCAAGTTGACATGCACATTTCTCACTGGCTAAGAAGGAAAGACAAGAGCTAACGGATTGCAGTGTCCCAAAAAAGGTACCTAGAGCTGCAGGTCTGCATGCAGCTTCCAAGTAAAGCGATCAAGCTTTCGAACAAAACACTACATCACTGAGGAATATATATCGTGCATCTTTCAGTAGCTAGTTGTACTTTAATCTTTTTGGAAAAGTTGATTGCATATTGCCATTAAGTTAACTGATTCTTTCATTGGATTAAGCATCTGCTTAAGCTTGATAGCTACTTTAATTCTGATCAGTTGATGGAATAAGGATGTATAGCCTGGGACTGTGCATGTACCCAGAGATACAACTTGGAGCAAATTGCCTCTACCTGTCGACCAAGTGCTATGTGTATATACATATGTACATCCACTTCACACAAGTGCAAGTCCCACAAACACATGGATAGATGGTAAAGCAAGGCCTTTGTTATATTCTCACTGTTTATTAGGCCATGTCACCATCCATACTCTGCTCCAGGAAGAAAATTGACTTGGGTTTTCTGTGAATTTTTTATCATTTTAATTAATCAAATGTATATAGTTTAATTGTTGTGATATTGATATATATGTTCCATAGTTAACCTTCAAAGTTCTATCAAGATTTTGGCAGGCATAAGAACATGTAAAGTTATAACTTTCATCGAACTAAATGTTTAGTGACCTGTAAATATATAAGGAGCCAACAGTCAAATATTTTGAATACATGTGCACCACATGACATTTTACTATATATATGTTAATGCACAGGAGACAGCGACACATGTGAAATCCTACTAATCAAAGACCAAAACATGCATTGGTCGAAAAGCAATTAATTCCATTATTACCAACTATTTATCTCTCATGATATTGATAATGAAACAATATTAAATATGTGTTAGCTACCAGCATTTATATATGCCAAATGATAATATAATTAAGATCAATAGTACACGTCAAACTCAATGCAGGTGTAAATAAGATAACAAGGTGTATATGGTTTTTGTTTCTGTTTTGTGAGCTCATCAGAACTCAATGTTGGTTCTTGAGTCTTTGGTTCATAAATTAGACAGATGAGATCTCCAAAAAAAGTCATAGACACTGTCTGAATTAGTTTTCTAAAAATTCTTATCATTTATCAATTTAGATTGTAATTTTATTCTGCAGCATACATCTAGCATCAATGGAAAGGTACATCTTATTCTGTTTATGAATCTTTTTTCATGGTTATTTGATACAAAGTATTTTTAACTTTATTCACACAATTTAAAAAAAAATTATAGATTTCTTACAGATATGTTTTTAACTATATAAAGNGTTGTTTGAGACAAAGACATAAGAATCAGAATTCATATACATTAATGTGTTGTATATTCCTTATATATGTTGTTTGAGACAGATCAAATTTAAATTCTTAGATAGTAAATGTCATTTTCCTGTGCATCACAATAGAATAATTTATCTTCATATTCTAGAATGAAAATTAAAAGGAACAAAATATAAAGTTTTTTTTCTAGAAAAAAGAGAGATATAAGCACCACTATCAAGTTGCCTGACAACCCTTTACTAGCCTGCCCTTGGAAGTTTGGGACAAGTCCATGATAGCCCCGGAAATCCATGCTCATATCATTCATTGCAAGATAGCTACCAAACGAATTTTGTTTTTCCCTTTCCTTTATTTAATGAAATAATTTGTCATATTTTAACAAACTAAGTGTTAACTTCAAAATTCAAAATACATAATACCTAATAGAGCTACATGTATTCTATCTTTCCTTTAATACTGATAGGAAAATTCCCAATAAAACAAACACCCTTTAAAGGTTCTTAAAATTATAAGACATGCCATTATGAGAGGTTAGAAATATATAAAAGCACTCATACTGATATATGATAGCAATTATTGGATATTTATAATAAAATGATTAAGAATATAAATATATGCATGTGAATATTTTTTAATAGTTTAAGAAGAACGATGGATCGAGAATACGAGATTTTAAGTCGATAAATTTAAAATGATGTAATACAAACTCTACTAATTTGCCAAAATATAATAAAGTGGTCTATTGCACATAAGATATTGATTCTTAAATTGAAAGCATAAAATTAAAAAGACAAGGGCATTGGAATTTGCAAGCAAATTAAAACCTTTGTGGCCATGTTATCATCCTGTGGGTTGTGTTGGAAGGCAGTTTCTCTATGGAGCTGAGCTTGTCCGTATTCATCCTCCTCATCTCTCATCGCTTGAGCCATCAGGACCTTAATCTTGTTGTAGGGTACTTATGTAATCAATACAATGTCTGTATACAGGTATTTGAGTAGAAGAGCCAGGACATATATATTAACAAGGATGCATGAAATATATAGGAACAAATAAATTATTAAATAACATTATATTTAAATGAGGTCAAGTAGACATCCTGCAATTGATGTGGCCCTGCCAAATGGTTGACCACGCAGAGAAGATGCTTCGAGAGTTGACCGAGAATTTTGGAGGTATATATAGTAATAAATTAACACGAAGGTAATCGAAAATAAAAAATAGATGAACATGTACACAATAAAACAAAAAAAAAGTTGCATTCTGATTTCTGAATTGTTGGTAAACGTGCATTAAGACAAAAGATTATTTAACAAATAATTAATTGCTCTATTACAATTGAGCACGAGAACTAATTAGCCTTTTAGATAACAAGATTAATAAAGGATTTAAAAAACGAAAGTTTATAACAATATCATATATAGAGAGAGCAAATGCATATTATTTTGATATTAAATTCTGTATGGATTGTCGCTAGAGAAGTACGATGCTAGTAAATCAGTAAGTAATGGATACTTATATTTAACTAATACAGTGTTTTGACGAATGAATAGTTGATATTAATATTTTGTTTTATTGTTAACATATCAGATTGAACCAAAGGTATTTGGTTAGGTATCGGCATAAACTGATAATTTCATGTAATTCAAATTTTCATATATGTTAGATAAAATGTCAACATAATATAATGAAAATTTCAACTCTAACAAAAAAAAGTTAATTATATTAAAGGGTAACTTTAGATGAAAATTTGTAAATACTAAAAATATCAACATTATATATACAGACTAATATGTTAGTAATAAATTGTGTATGCTAGAGCCCATGGGCTACTAGGCCACTATGCAAGGGTAAGATCCAAATTACTGGGCTGTTCATATATGTTGGGAATGAATATCATCAAATTCTTATTACTTTCTGCTAGACATGAAAAAACAAGATGCATGCAAATTTTGAACATAGATTATTCGAGTGAATCCTTTGCAATCAATCTCTCTCTCTCTCTCTCTCTCTCTCTCTCTCTCTCTCTCTCTCTCTCTCTCACTCACACACAACACCA
>LTAE01012115.1:0-15511 GCA_001647135.1 Pontederia paniculata | reverse complement strand
ACAGAAAAGTTATGATTCATTAATCGAATCACAGAACAACACGATAGAATTATAATTTAGCATGTTTGTCTCAGTTTTTGTTCAACCACAATAGTTTTTTTTATTTTCATCACTTTTTTGAAGGACAATTATTGACAACTACTGGTGTTGGTGCTTCTAAATGAATATATTGTATATGTTCTGCAATAACTTTTTTGCTCATGCTTGTTGAAATTTCAGGATGTTCACCGACTCCTGCAGGCCGAAATTATTTACTATGTTTCATATTACTGTCACAGAAGCAAGTATTCCTTTACGTTTTTCTGACTTCTTGTTTTTTTCTGCAGATGGAATTCTGGATCTGCCTGGTTCTGACCTTCTTTGGATACCTGCCTGGGATCATCTATGCAGTCTATGCCATCACCAAGTAGAACCATAGTCTAAATATGTGCCTCAGAACCTTATTTCTGTTTAATTTTTGTTGTTTCTTTTCTTGCAGTGGATGTTTGTGGCTTATGAGTTTCTGAGATTTCAAGTTTTACAATATTTTCTTTCATTCTTGTGATTGCAGTGTAACTCATATCTATATCGACTGGAATACATTGAGAGTTTCTAATTCATTATGAGTGAAGATGAGAGCAGCTTTCTTTGCTCTTGATATTGCAATTTAAGAGAAAGAGAAACATTTAACAGTGCAAGATTGCTATTTTTTTAGAATGAGAAAGCAATTAATCATAAGCTAAGTAAGCTGCATTATAGTACCAAATGGAAACTAAATTGTCACTGCTGAAAAAAAAATTACAACGAGAATCGAACTTCACATCTTCGATTTACAAGTAAATTCTGTGCATTCTGTTACTTACACAACTTAAGATAAAATGTGAAAAATAGTAATGTGTTTTTTTTCTCTTAATATATATCACAAGTGATTGAGAGAACTTTGAGTCCCTCTTAAATATGTGGTTCCCTGTGGAGAGATGTGGAAGCTTAGATTACAACTTAAAAGAACATTTAGCATATGGTTATAGCCGCGCACCTCAATTATAAATTAAAGAGATCTTGAATTCGATTTTCACAACGAATTTTATTTACTTATATTTTCCTTGTATTGCGACTCGTAACTGAAAAAAAAATAATTTTAACATTTCTAGGTTCACTGAATACTGAACCTGATGAATGACTTGGATAAATCATTCTAGTATCTGTTCAGTTCAACTTCCATACAGTTTATAACAAAAACAGTTCCACTGACTCCAAGGATTACATGATCTTTTTTACATTTTGTGCATCATCATCTCCTACCAAAGTATTTACTCATTCTTGATCTTGAGCTGCAGCAGTAGCAGCACCCATATCAGCAAGTGTGCATTGAATGCTTCACCATGAAGGGTGCCTATCTATAATCACGAGTTGTGGCTAATACCGCAGCGGCGGCGAGGACCGATGGACGATAATTTACTGAACTAGCAACTGCATTCATCATTGAACCAACAAAAGAAAAAGTAATAACACCACTATCAGCAAATCAATTGAGAAGGCTTAATGCAGCAAAAAGGAGGTCTAGTTCCAGTTAGTACAAATCAAGAGTTTAGTTGATTGTAATGAGTGCTTTAGGCGACCATAAAAATGTTCTTCGCTAGTTGTTTTTTTTTCTCTATCATGTCGGAAACGAGAAACTTCAAAATCTGATCGCTCTCATTATTCTTAAGCTTGCGGTTTCAGGTCAACATGCCCAACCACTGATGAAAAGTACAATATAAAAAGTCCATACAATGTAGCAATTCTAATATGAAAGATCAAACTCAACATTGCATTTCCACGTAGACGACATAGTTAAACCTAACAGACCTAAAACATAAGCCCGACGATAAAACCCGCTGCAAAAACAATAATAAAAAGAAACAAGTTCTTTTGATACTTGCAATTACACATTATTTCTTTGGTGTCTTTCACTTCAACACATTTTTTCGACTCTTGAAACTTTGATACATCACGCCCATGCAAATAATTGGATAATGCATCGATAGCTTCATCCATCAAAGAATATTTCTTAAAGAGACAACTTTCATATCCTACTACTTGTTATTGGCACTCCACCCATGAGTCATATACACCTCGTCTTCGACCTTCAAACACGACATAAAATTTACTCGAAGTCATGTTGATGATCCTCTTCGATTCCTGCATACAAATTTGTGTTAAAAACAAAAAAATGAGCTTGAATTTAATTTTACAACTGCAACACAGGCAAAAAAATCAAAGCATATCACCGCAACTGGATGGAAGCGATGGCGGGCGGAGGGCGGCGGGCAGCAGGGTGCTTCAGTGACAGCGGCAAGCGGACGCAGCGGCGGGCGAGCAGTAGAGTGCTTCAGTGGCAGCCGCAAGCGGACACAGCAGTCGGCGGCTTCAGTGGCAGCGGCGGGACGCGGCCGGCTTCAGACGCGGAGGGCGGCAGAGTGCCCTAGATCGACAGCAGCGGCAGCGGCGGGGAGCAGAGTGCTTGCAGCGGCAGCGGCGGGGAGCAGAGTGCTTGCAGCGGCGGGCGGGCGCAGCGGCGGGACGCGGGCAGCTTCAAATGCGGCAGGCGGCAACAGAGGGCAACGGTAGCGGGCGGGCGCAGCGGCGGGACGCAGGCAGCTTCAAACGCGGCAGGCGGCAGCGGGCGGGCACAACGACGGGACGCAGGCAGCTTCAAACGCGGTAGGCGGCAACGGAGGGCAGCGGCAGCGGGCGGGACGCGAGCGGTGGGCACTGCAGCAGAGTGCCCTAGATCGACAGCAGCGGCGGGACGCGAGCGGCTATCGACAGCAGCGGCGAGACGCGGGCGGGATGCGAGCAGCGGGCGAGACGCGGGCGGGACGTGAGCAGCGGGCGCAGCGGCTGAGGCTTCTGACATCAGCGGAGGGCAGCAGAGTGCGGCGGCAGCGAGAGAGGACGAAGTTGAACCATGGCTTCGTGGCAGCGGCAGCGGCGGCTTCGTGGTGAGCGACAGATGTTTCCCCTTTTTCTGAACCAATATATTATATAATGAACCGCCTATTGTTGATGAACCGGCGATTTTCATCAATACCATAGATCTTCAATCCGACGGTTGAAGATCTAAGAGACAACTTGTCCCCTTATTAACCAGGGGACAGCACCAATAATCCCATATATCTATATCTATATATATATATATATATATATATATATATATATATATATATATATGTATATATATATATATATGTATATATATATATATATGTATATATATATATATATATGTTCAGGACCTTGATAAATAATCCAGCTAAGCATTCTATGCACTTATCGCATGTAGAGATCGTACGTGTACGTTATTTGAAGTCAAACGATTATGAAACTAAAAAAGTATGATCCAAAGAAAAAATACGGATTATTAAATCCGTAATGGGTTTTTCCGCCTATAAAGAAAAAAAAAACTATAACTCATACCAAATCTACTTCTATAAATAGCACGGTTCTCTCGTCTACATACGTGCCTAAAATTAAATCCTCAATTGTACGTAACAAAGGAAAGAAAAACTTCAGACACACAAGGTTTTAATTCATCGAACATGGCGATTTGGTTATTGATCTTCTTGAAGATAGCAGCTATCGCCTTTCAAGTTAATGGCCAATCTCCTCAAGGTAATCAGCTATTTACTTTCTATGTTAAAATTCTACCTCACGTTTGTCATATTTTTTAAAGAGGTAGAATACGAAGTATGTGCGGAAAAAGAACTTAACAGCGTTTCCTAGCTAGTTCGCGTAAGCATATATACATAAATAGATTATTTCTATATCAGAATAATATTCTGAATTAATAGTAGTACTATATATTGATCCTACGTATATATGTCAACGTGCTTGATATGCCTGATAGAAAAGAAAATATCATGATATTAGCAGTGCTGTGAATTTAATTATTTCAAGGTACTTAAATTAAGAAAAAAAATTATTGGACGATAATAAAAGATTTTGTGTACCTTTGCATGAAATCATCTGCGAGAAGAAAGCCTATGTCGATTGAAATGAAATAGGTATATATTGATGAAATTATCATATATGTTATATGTCTTGGTACCAATAGATAAGTCATCATTTTTTCTTAAACAAAAGACGTGGAATAGCAATGTTAAATAGCTAAGGGGGCATTTCTCTAGAAGTATTTTTTTTATATTACTAATAATGTTATATTAAATTACTTGGGCTCACTACTTTGTAAACTAATACCGATAGACAAAATTTATAGTGCTAAACACACAATTTCATATCATCAATGTTTTGTGACAGGTTTTATAAGCATCGATTGCGGCATCGTTAGTAATTCTAGCTATGTTGACCAAGTGACAAGTATATCATATATATCAGACGATCAATACGTGAACACAGGCTCAATCCACGGCATCGACGTCGCAAGTTACAATACCTCTTCCCTCCCTTTGCAACTCTCGATTTGAGAAGCTTTCCGGATGGAGAAAAGAATTGTTATACGGTGCTAGTAGTGCAGGACCAGAGGTACCTGGTGAGGGCATGGTTCATGTACGGTAACTACGACGGCAAGAACAGTGCCAATGAGGCCACACCACTGCAGTTTGACCTGCATCTAGGGACCAATCTCTGGAAGAAGATTAACCTAACGGATGCATCCTTTATTGACTTTCCGGAGGCTTTAACCTTAACTACTACAAATTCTATGTCGATTTGCTTGGTAAATACAGGGAACGGAGACCCTTTCATATCTGCCTTGGAGTTGAGACCTCTAAAGAACACCATGTACAACCTCTCTCAATCCGACCTCGCTCTCGTTACCCGAGTCAACATGGGACCCTTGAACAACAGCACCTTGAGGTATTAATTAGTGGAAGCTCTAAACTTTGTTATATGGCATAACTTGTTTTTGTTATTGTTTACAGTACGTAGAGCGTAAAATAACTTTTTTGTTTATATTATTTCTTGTTAGAATGATAGAGGTTTCATATGTAGGACTCGTCTAACTTTGCAACATATCCATTATTAATTGCTGATGAAAAAAGGATGCAACTTAATTACATCATATTATATACGTCCTTATACATGTATATAATGACATGAACTAATTAATAGGTACCCGGCGGACCCCTGCGATCGTGTTTGGATGCCCCAGAACGTGTACTCCTGGGTTACGATATCCACTAACCAGAGCGTCGATAGCCAGGGCGACGACTTCGAAGCGCCATCCGTTGTCCTCCAGACTGCATCGACGCCGGCGGAAGGCATGACCCTGAGATTCAAATTAGATCCCGTGTCTGCGATCGAAAAATTCTATAATGTCCTTTACTTCTCCGAGGTGCAAGTCCTCGCCGGAAACGCCGCGAGGCAGTTCGACATCTACAGGAACGGTGAACTGAGGTCCGGAAATTTCACCCCGCTGTACCTGCTTTCAGGATACGTACACAGCACTGTGTCGTTCAGCGGCGCCACCAGTTACGTATACTGGCTTAACGCCACGGCCGATTCCGCTCTGCCGCCCCTCATCAATGCACTGGAGATATATGCCGTCATGCCGGTTGCTGCCGCCGGAGTGTGAGATTAATGGCATCATGAGTATATGTAATTGGAAGTTGGAAATTTATAAATAAGAGCTGTGCACTTCATATCCCTACGTCCGTCCAACTTGTTGGAACGATCATTAATGGTCCCAATAATAACGTTGAGATATTTTTTTTTCTCATATTTGTTTATATCAATTGTTCATCTTCTTTGATACAAGTAAAGGTAAATAATTTTCTCATCAAATCAACCTTGGAATTAACTAACATAAGTCGCTAGTTTCTTTTTATCCACTATATTAGTGATATTCAATCTTAATATGCTTTCATTTTGAATTATTGATTCTAATATATATCAAGTTTATATTGGCTTGATTATCACAGTATATTGGTAGTGATCCTCCGACGAAATCGAGCTTTAGTTCCAAAAAAATGCATGAGTCATACTACATGGATAGCTGCAATACTACAAGCAATATATTAATCTTCCTATGTGTGTCTAGGGTCACATCCATATTTTTTTTCTACCCTAAGAAATGAAAAACCACCAAGAAGGAATAAGTTATTTGACGTGAATTTGGACTTTCTGTCATGTATATCAATGCCAAAATTTGCATCTGAATAGCATATAACTTCAAGTGTGTGAGTTTGATATGTCAACCTCTGTTGTCTGTGCTCTTCAGATATTGTAGCATCCTTTTAATGCCTTCTCAATGAGCATTTCCAAAATTACTTTGGAATCTACTAATCAAACTTACTACATAAGCCAAATCGAACCTTGTACATATCATCACATACATCAAGCTTCCTCTATCATACATTTGGACATCGACTTTTACTAAGTCTTTTTTCAATTACTAACAGTGTTCATGCGAGACTGATATTCTGCATCCCAAACCTCTTTAGTGCATTTTACTAAGTCTTTTTTTAATTACTAATGGTGTTCGTGCGATACTGATATTTTGCATCACAAACCTCTTCAGTGTCTTATTATTGTATTGTTATTGATTTAAACTCAAACCTCTTCTGACACGATTGATTTGAATGCTCAATACATAGGATTCTTCTTCATGTCTGTCATTTCAAATATATTTCTCAATTTATCCTTGATCTCGTTGAACATTGTTGCATCATTTTCGGCAAATAGTATATCATTCACATTATTATCACAATCACTTTTTATGATGTATACATAATGACCCAATTTATTTGTCCTAAAATCAAATTAGACTATCGTCTCATGAAACTTTAAGAACCAGTGTATAGAGGGTTCAATATATTATATACCTTAAATACAAAATAATATATGGCCTATAAAATAAGAATGAGAAGACAAACAAGATCCTTGTAGAGTGTTGCCATCTTCGGGTCTTCAGGATGAACTCTAGCCTTCTCCTCCAAAGATGACTTCACAGTTCTTCTAAATTTCATACTAAATTATGAGGAGATTCTCTGGGTTGGTTTCTGGTTATGATTTCATTAAGGCCTATTTATAAGTGAAAATTTTGAGATGAAGTGGCTCGGATGACTCGTTAATCAACTCAAATTCTTCTTCGCCTTCAACACGTATGGATCACCTTTATTGTGTGACTATCTTGTCACGACCGTGACTCACACTCATGTTCAATACAATCAACTTCAAATTGTGATTATGGACTCACTTTAACTCTGAATTGAGTGTCATTTTTTTAGTGTCTTCATTTCTTCGTCCTTTTGCATAATATTTTCTATATTTCTATGGTTCGACGATATTGATCTGATCCATCTCATATATTGGAGCCACAATCTATTGAAGTACATGAAGATTTATCATACGAGGAAAAGTTTGTTCAAATTATTGGAAGAAAGGTAAAAGAATTAAGAAATCGAAGAACTCCTCTAGTTTTGATACTTAGGAAAAATCATTCAAGAGAAGAGGCTACATGGGAGAGAGAGGATCAAATAGTTATACTATATCCTTATTTCATGACCGAAGAGAATTCTGTGTAGCTCAACATAAGTCATCGAATCTGGACGTGCAACAATATCAGAGAATACATCACTATAATCACTACCAAGATTGTTAAATATTATGGTGTTGAAGGAGGGAGCAGGAATGACATGACCTGCTACTACAAGTTCTCAGCGAGGTATTTTGCTTGTCGGAGATAAGATGCAATGTTCGAGTCTCTTTTCTTCAGGTTGTGGAGTTGCATAGTGAGTTCAACTATGCGTGTATGAGACTGTGCTCCAAAGGCTTGTCGAAGAGCGTCTTAGGTTGCAGTCGAGGAGGCGAGGCAGACTACGAGAGGGAGCACATGTTCATACAATTAAGGAGGCTATGATCTAGCTCAAGAGGAGCTGGTCTTTCTTGATCCAAGAGGTATATTTTGGATTGAGAGTAACATATGTAACGGGCTCATAGCTTGTTCCAGAATCATTTGTCGGGGTTGAGGTGGGAGATGGCAATAGAACTGGAGGGCAGGTAGAGGTTCCATTAACATGGGATTCAAGATCAAAAGTTTTCAGTAGAGGTAAAAATTGAATCTTACATAGTAGATAATTGGTGGGTGTTAGTTTCAGAGAAAGAAAGTGTGTGATTTGGCCAAAGGAAGGAAATTGGTGAACTGCGTGTTGGCTTAAGAGGTGTTATTGGCGGATGACACAAATGAGGAGCCAGCAAATGACATTTTTGTAAAGAGAAGGAAGAATGTTGGAATACTTTTGATAATTTTATTCATACGTGACCATGTGTATATATGATACATTAGGATCTAGTGGTTACAATAGGAAGGTAAGATATGATCTTATATGATGCTAACTATTGTTAGATATGATGATAACCATCTTGTTAGTTACAATCAAAGATGTGATTACACAATATCTTCAATAGGCTTGGGGGAAGCCATATACAATAAATTCAAGATAAATATATATATCTCAATATTCAACATACTTATGCTATCAAATAAATTAATATTTTTTCTTGTGTAGGATAAATTTAAATTTAAAAAAGGTCACCCTCATTTACGATTAAAAAACATTTTCATCATTTGCAAGAAGAAAGTTGAATGATATTCTATACAATTATGGTGGAGCTGCACTGAAAGCAACTGATGGAAATATAATAGAAGCGAAAAATAATTCGTCAATAACGATAATTAGGAATGTTTGGGCTTGGTAATGTGAGCATTGATAAGTCGTAAAAGGCATAAAATATGTTTGTGTTTTATATTCTTAAAATAATATTTTATATTTTTCTTCTTATTTGTAAGAATGATGAAAAGTGGAAAAAGTGGTCGATGGTGGGTGAAAAAAATAGAGGAATTATGCCTTAATCATCAAAGCACATATTAAGGTCAATGGGCTTTGTAGAGCATAAATTTAACATTACATTGACAATATTTATTATAGGAATACGAGGGACAAAGCTAAGTCAATTATCAAGAATTGTACAAGAAGATGCACACTAGTAAAAAGATTAATAACTTGATCCCAAGAGTCATATTTTGGTATATTTTATGAAGCTTTTACACTTTTTTAGTTCATATATTATTTATTTTAAAAACACCTTTAACTATAATGCGTTCATTTATTACAATTTTCAAGACCGTTATTGTTTGCTTATGGGAGAGAAGTATTCATCATCACAACCTTTTGAGTTCTATGTAGTGTATGGCATGAAGCCGCAGGACCTACTAGCGGAGGGAGATTTCGTGGTATAGGACTAATGTCATCTTCCATCACGAGCACTGTTGCTAGTCCTCCATCTGGTTTAGCCATCTTCCCAACATTTCCTTTTGAAGATATAAGGACCTTGATTCATGAGTTCTTATAAGCTCCTACGAGGCCCATGTTGGATGAGTTTTTTTAGCGTTATTGTGATAGAGGTGTTCCATCTTCTACACGACGTCATGATGAGGATGAGGTTTAGTAGGATGACTTTGTATGTTATGTTTGAGGATTTGATGATTTATGTTATATTTCGTCATACTTGATACATTATATCTTATGTGACTATGATGTTTACATTAAGTGATTTGTGGTGATTGTGTTATGTGATTGTTATTTTGTATTACTCATTTGGAATGTGTATATTGTAATATACAATTGGTTTTTCTTATTTTTTTAGTACTTTTAAAAAAAATAGCGAGCAATTATCTAGCAATTATCGGGCAATTTGCGAGCATTAACGAATAAAATATAATAAATTTCTAGTCACTTTGCAAGTAATTTATGGATAATTAATGAGTAATTTAGTGAGTAATTAGCGAGCAGGTTGCGAGCAATAGCGAGTAAAATACAATAAATTTTCCAGTCACTTAACGAGCAAATAATGGTCCGAACAAATATTTTCCATTTTTTTAGAAAAAGCTATTTCAGCAACAACTCGCTGAGCATTTTGCGGGTAATAACAAGAAGATAGCGAGCATTTAGTGAGCAAATTATTTTTCCCTAACCACGAATAATCTTTAGCGAGCAAAATTTACCTCACAACTTTTGCTCGTAAATTGTTGAAATATTTTAGCAAGTAATTTACGGGCGTTTAGTGAGCAAAAAGTTGCTCTCTAGTTGACGATTTTCTTGTAGTGATCCATATCATCCCTATATGTCATGCATATAACATCATAATAAACATAGAGCATATTATAGGGTATTTACCTAATTATGTGATCATCAATTAATCACGATTTTTTTTTTTGCTTTGGTTTTGAGTTCTTAGCACATTGTGCTCATATCTTACTTAAAACCTATCTTTTATCTTGCTTATGCATTATCATCTAATGCATTTCTTTTCTTTTATGCATTATCAATATAATGCATTTTAATCATGAACATCTTAACTAGTATTAACTTTCAATGCACATAGCTCTTTCATCTTAACTTTATCATTCATGTTGTCATTCATCATCTTTCATTACTTATCATGTGGCAGTTTAAAAATTAGTATTCTAACTTCTCATGAGTCGCCCTCATACCACATGACCTTTTATTATCTTATCTTGATTATCAGACCAAAGATACACTTTGCACCATTCATGTTGCCACTTTTAAGGCCTCAACAAGTACACATACCGATTAAGATGCAAGACATTACTTCTTAGGAAGTATTCGTAATATCTGCAGTGCTAATCTTTACTTCCTCGTCTTCTTTAGGTGTGTCTAGAGTTTTCTTAATCCAACCATTATTTGCAATACATCAAGCAACAATACATGCATTACATTGTTGACATATTAACCTATTTACATCTTAACACGTATATCGCATCTAGACCATCACAATACATCACATCATTGCTTCATAACTAAACAATTCTTAACTAGCATGATTTGTCGATCAATTTAGGACATAAGATGCTTCATGTAATTGTGAGCATGGGCTAACCTTTAAATATTTCGAAATTGAATCATAAATCTTAGTCCACCCTAGACTGATTGAGCTTTTACTTTGCCAGCTTGGTAGGCTCGACCGACTGCTGTGAATGTGTCACTCGATCGGTCACTTGAGCAGTCGAGATTAATTCAATACATAAATGTATAACTACCGAGGAATTTCAATTGCACTTATATCCATCTTCAGCCGACTAATTGACCCATGTCACTATCATGATTACGTTCTTCGACCGACTCATAGGGTGCTTGAAGTTACTTTGACTAGATGTTCAATCGACTATCAGAACCTCTAACAAATTAAAATTGTTCTAGAGTTTTTCTCCTATTTTTTTCATGTGCATTTCTAGCATGGATATCCCTAATTTTAACATTATATGTATGAAACATTCAATTAGAAAGCAAATATCACATCACCATTCGTGAACATGCAATTAAAACTCTTACATAGTGATTGCAACTAAACCCTACACATGCATTCCCTTTTCTTACTTTTTTCCCTTCCTTCTAGGACAATTGCGTTCAATTGTAACTTATTGACACATAAATTGAGGAAGACAATCCCCTTTACATATCTGTTTTTTTTTTTACTTTACCTTAATCAAACCCTTCTTCTCTCAAGCTTTTCTTCCTCTTCTTCTCTTTCTCCTTCTCCTTCAACTGCAAATCAGCAATAAATGTGAGTTTGAGTTTTTTCCCTTGGTTTTCGGTTACACGAACTAGGTGAGCGAGAGGAGATTTTCCCATGAGAGAGAGTGGACAACTGAAAAAATGGGTTTTTATATGTGGGGTGAGTGAGTTTTGGGGTAAAATGGGAGGGGTTTTTGGTGGGTCTCACTTTTCTTTTTGGTGTTGGACATTACGGTTTAACACATGATCTATATGAAAATCATAAATCTTTTATTGAGCAGAAGAATCAATCTTCCTTTTAAACATAAGAGAGAACCCATCTTTGATAAAGTAGGAATACATGACTTTTCTGAAAAGAAAGGCAACACGTTTTCTTAAGTTAATGCAAAAAGTTCATAAAATAAGTTTTAGCTTCTCCAACAAAGGTTAGTTCTCCAATCATTCGGATTCTGAGGGATATAATCTTGAATTATCCTGCTGATGGACCATGTTCGGCCATGTTGTCTCCTATTTTAAGAATTGATGTCTGGATAATTCCGAAGGCTTGACCAGACATGTTTTCACTCTCTCTACGGATAGTTTCAAGTTCGATGTTGTCCTTTAATTGTGTAACTGCCTCTGACATTATCGGCCTCTGACTGCTTGTTTGTGTTGTGCGCCGTAGTGCCAAATCAAGGACCTTCCACAGAATTGGAATCATATTCTCCATGTAGCCTCTCGTCAACAATACCATCCAGTTCCCCTCCTGCAAGCTTTGAGGCCACATACTAGATAATGTGAACATTTTCAGTGCCTTATATTATGGGTGGTTGTCTAATTATTAGCTCCAAGAGAACTACACCAAAACTATATACGTATGCCCTCTCATTAAGTTGCAAACTGTTATGGTACCTAATGTAAACATAAGCATGGAAAATATTAGAATGTTCTGTAGCAAATCATCTTCAACGCCAACTTTGCCTGAAATACATCAATCTTAAGTGCCTACTATCAATGACTATCGATTCTTTATGTCAAATAAAGAGATAAGAAAGAATGGGTACCCCGGATTTTAACCATCCAGATTTATTATTCTTTGTACATATCTATGTTCATAGTATTACACAAATGTCTCGTGGCAGTATACAACCCACTTTATGTTCCCTTAAAATCAAATTATATTTAGCCCCTCTTTTTCCAATCTCTTTTAGATGCGCGAGCACACTAATAAAATAAAGTCAGCTAGATAAAATTCAATCATTTAAACATGATTCATTGGTCTCCGTGTGAAATCTATTTTACGATACTGATATATGTCGTCACCTTTTCTAGTTGGGAAAGAGGCCTTTTACGTTGATTGAAGTATTTATCCTGATATATTTCTACACATATCCCTTAATAAATTATCATATACCAAGTTCCACAAAAAAGGTAATCGACAAAGAATACATACTCAGGATCAAACATGAGTCTGATCATCACTTTGGAGAGCCCTAGACAACCCAAAATCTGTAATCTTTGCATCCATATCCTTGCCTAAAAGAATATTGCTGCTCTTGATATCTCTATGGATTATTGGAGGTTTGCATCCTTTGTGTAAATATTAGAAACCTGCATTTGTGATGAAGAAAATGTTAAAAGTAGATCAAGAAAGATAACCAGGATTAGCTCTACACTACCATGTCTTTTTACAACCTTGGGCAGCTTGAACTGCGATACGAAGTCTCTGTTAAGAACTGAAGCATCTTGTTCTTCCTCTGCTCGTGACTTCAATACAAGGTTCATAGAACAATTGAGAAAAGAACAAATCAGAATTGGGTGGGGGGGTACCTAATGTAAACATAAGCATGGAAAATATTAGAATGTTCTGTAGCAAATCATCTTCAACGCCAACTTTGCCTGAAATACATCAATCTTAAGTGCCTACTATCAATGACTATCGATTCTTTATGTCAAATAAAGAGATAAGAAAGAATGGGTACCCCGGATTTTAACCATCNGAAGAAGGAGTTGTTTTCTATTTATATCACTCACATCCTACATATACTAAATACTATAAAAGAACATTCTAGAAGCTTCTATTGTTGCTCCAGAAGATAAAGAATAAACCAATGTTATGTATTAGAGCGCTGTAGTAGCCGTATCAGTCTGCTATAGTAACCATATCAGAGAGCAGCATTAATTGATTCCAACACTCCCCCTCAAAGTTAGCGGTTGAAACAAATCTATCAACCTCAACTTGTTTTCTAGATAATCATGTTGTTGTCGACCCAATGCTTTAGTTAACAGATCAACAGTTTGCTCACCAGTTGGTATATGAACAAGTTTGATAATCTCCTGGAGTTCTCTCTCTCTCTCTCTCAAGTAACAATCCACTTCAATGTATTTTGTTCTCTCATGAAAGACCGGATTCTCTTATATCTGAATGGTAGCTTTATTATCACAATGTATCATAATAGGTTTTTTCACTTCAATTCTTAACTCTACAAATATTCTGTTCAACCATATAATATCTGCAACTGCGAGTGCAATACTCCTATATTCTGCTTCAGCTAAAGACTGAGAGATTGTATTCTATTTTTTTTTATCTCCAAGACACTAGAGATCCACCTAATTTTATACAAAAGGCTGAAATGGATCTCCTACTAAAAAGACAAGAGGCCTAATATGCACCGCAATAGGCTTCCATAGATAAGTTGCTTTATGCAGGAAACACAAGTCCTTTCCCTGGAGCCCTTTTGAGATATTTAACAACTTTTAAAGTTGCATCTAGGTGTGATTGTTTTGGTTTGTGCATAAATTGAGACAAGTGTCTAATAACATATGTAATATTTACTAAAGGAGAAGATAAATTGTTTGTTGCATTGCTTGTCTATGTAGATGACACTATAATCACAGTAGCAACCTGATACAAGAAGCAAAAGATATTTTACATTCAAATCTCAAGATTAAAGATTTGGAAGAGCTAAGATATTTTCTTGGAATGGAGATACTCAGATCTACTAAGGGAATTGATTTAAATAAGAGAACATATGTCTTAAACTTACTTTCTAATCTTGGATTAACAGGAGAAAAGTGTTGAACACTGAATTGACTACTATTGAATATGATGAAGCTGTTGGAACATATAAGGAGAAAGATCTACAATTTGAGGATGCCACTAGCTTTCAAAGACTTGTGGGGAGACTCATCTATATTACTCAAATGTAATAAGAATAGCCCTGATAGTAACTATATTAGCCACTGGAGAGAAAGTATCCTTATAGTCTATCCACTCTTTTTTATTATATCATTTTGCTACAAGCCTAGCATTATATCTCTCCACTTTTCCATCAGCTTTGAATTTGATTTTATACACCCGTTTGCAACCTACAAGCTTGCAACCATGTGGCAAATCAACAATTTTCCAAGTACCATTCTATAGCCTGTTGTCAAAGAGGATCACAAGAAGCCTGAGAATAAGTAACATGTTCTTTTACTCCTGAAAAATAGTGTAAAAATTTTTTGTAATGAGTAGGACGATCATGATAGGAGATGGAATTAGCAATTGGATGGTGTGTGCTTTCTAAAGGAACATTTCTGAGATTCAATGTGGGAGTGATATAATCATGAAGCCAATTAGGTGGCACAAAAATTCGTTTAGGCCGGGTAACTGGAATTTGAGCGGGGAGTTGAATAGAAGAAACTGGTGATGACTATGGAGTCAAAACAACCTCAAGATTTATAGTACCAGTGGAAGAACCAAAATTGATACTGTAACGCCCCCAAAATCAGACCTTGCCACCTGGCAAAAATCTTGACTTTGGAGACGCTACCGTCATACATCAGTGACTTTCATTTGACCAATCCACTGATCAATACTAAGTACATGTCAATGCGGAAGCCAATCCTCAATCTATGACCAGGACCTATGCCATGTGCAAGCCATCCATCACGAACACCATCACGCTGTCGCTGCGCCATCACCATCTATATGAACATATTTGCCTACAAAATTGAATTTGTATGGGAGATGA
>LTAE01012113.1:0-17815 GCA_001647135.1 Pontederia paniculata | reverse complement strand
CGATGTCAAATTTCGTTGTAGTCATCGTCGAAAAATTGATTGCGAAAAACCTCGTGCTATGATACCAATTTGTTAGAAATATATAGGGCGAGGGATCGACCAAGAATCAAAATAACAAATAAAATGAGAAAGAAAGATTGACACATGGATTTTTAATGTGGTAAAACCCTCTTGATCAATGTGAACAAGAGAGAAACATCCACGGGCAAAGGAGGCCGCCACCAAAGAGTTTTCACTATATCAAAAGAAGAGAGTACATCATAAAACCCTAACGGCCCAAGCCCTCCGCTACCGCTACAGATTCTCTTTTTTTCTCTCAATTTTTTTTTCAATTTTGAGTACACGGTATAATATTCAAGGCACAATAACAATAACTCTCGAATACCTACCAAATCCTATCCCTTATGCTCTAACATCACTTGTTAAGACTCCTGAGTCATTAACAAGATCAATTCAATATCAAGCAGCTCCTCTCAACCTTTCCTTTGCTAAACATAAGTGAATTGTATGCAACCTCTAAAATTCTACTCCCCTCTCGGATCATAGTAGTATCTGCCTATATCACTTAACCCCTCGGATAGGCATTGCAACGAAGCTATATACAAATTCACCTAACAAGAACAAACCACGAAAACATAACATATTTCAACAACAACGGGAACATATTATGAAGTTGAAAATGGAAATGCAATCAAATAGATGAGTTCAACATAGTAACTAGAGTACTACAACACTCAGTGTCCACGCTATTCATTCTATCTGATAAAAAAACATTACAAAGGAGCTTAAATAAAAAAAAGATGAAAACCATTTCAGAGTTACACTAAGTTGAAAACACAAAACATTCAATGATGCTTTGTCTCCTTCCTCCTTCCTCATAGAAATCCAATATTCATCACTTTCGAACCTTGCCTCTGATCTCTCTTCGGCTTGTTCTTTCTTCTTTTCCTTTCTGCTTTCCACAATGGCCATCACCTCTCCTCTCGGATGTGCAAACCCTTCTCACGGTTGTCTCCAAGTGTCTTTTATACTATGATGGTGGTCCTTTTCTGTGTATTCGCCACATTTCCCCTGCCATTCTCTACAAGAAACCCCTAGGAATATGACAGAGAAATCTTCTAACAACAAGTTGTTACGTCCCTTCTCATGCCTTTTGTCTGGTAGCGACGCCAGGGTGTGAATCTTATCTCGGAAGGAGAGCTCAAGGTGTGAATGTATGTATACAGGATGTCATCAACTCCAAAATTCACCAGGGTGTGAAACATTCCCAGCTGGTACCTGCAACAAAACTAAGTATAAAATCACTCCAAAACGGGTTTAGGATGTGAAAAGATAAATCCATAGCCAAAAAATTTCAAAAGCTTTAAAAGTCGTATAAAAAGATGATAATATGCAATGTGAAGATATTAAATCCATGATAAGAATGTGACCTTATATATGAAATCAAGGCCTAAATTTCCCATCATCAATATTCAAAGTCTTATTCTTTTAGAATAATTTCATCTTCTCTTCCATAGTGCAACATCATTTTCCTGCACAAACATATTCACAAGTCTCTCGAAAAAGAAGTAGGCTCATGATCCTCTACAATATCAATATATACACTTACATAGTTTGACTACAATATAAAAGAGGTATCACGATATTCTTTTTTAGACGACTTGCATAAGCAACTAGAACATCATCATTAGGTGAAACATCCATATTAGGTTCGTGCTCCTCCTTAATTATTTCGCCTTACTAATGACATCATCAATTTGCTCATGAACATCTCGAATAATATCTTAAATTGGAAGATATATACATATACATATACATATATATATATAAATATANTATATATATATATATATTCTTATTCTATTGAAACTCATTAAAATATTTCAATTGACAATTATCTTGTAAGCAACAAAATTCCACATGCCTTTTTATTCTTGCAGTATAATCGATAATGATATATCTTTTACAGTTACATCAATTTGGTCCTTTTATTTTTAGAAGTCCAAACATGCACATCACAACCAAACACGCCAAGAAAAGTGTAATCAATAGGTTTACCACACCAAACATCTTTAGGAGTTTTCAAATTGAGTGGAACTATCGCCGATCTATTAACCAAATAAACACACCAATCATAATTTCAACTCACAAATCCTTCTACAATTTGTAGTGCTCAATATACTTCTAACTCTCTCCATCAGAATTTTATACATCCTTTAAGCAACACACTTATGCTAAAATGTACTTGGAATTATGCCTTTTGACGTTATAATCACTACAAGATCTATTAAACATTGTAGAATAAAAGTCTCATCAATTGTCCATTCGAAGATATTTAATTTTTACACCTTTTTAATATTTTTTGAATCGATCAAAAGAATCTATTTCATTTAAGCATAAATGTTCACAAATTGCAAAATTAATCATCAACGAAAGTAACAAAAACAAGAGCAACCACCTAAAAAATTGTCATACAAATTTAGGATGTAAGCTTGAAAGCATTAAGAATGCCCTATTTAGAAAAAAAAAATATTTAAAGCCTATATGTGTTCATGTTATGTAGATATTAGTGCCAAATTGTCGGTGACTCACTTGGTGCAAGCAACAAAAGCTTCTCCCATTAAAGTGACATAAATTTATTTGTGTAGATTGTCAATCAACTTTAATTTTTCCATTGTCATAATTCTTTTCGCAATTTTCAAATGATATTTCTCTTTAATAAATTATAAATCTTGTAGATTAAAATTTTCCAATAATAAGATACTTTTTCAAAATGCTGAAACATATCTAACATCTATGATAGTATGGATATATGCATCAAACATCTTAATTATTACATCACCAACTCCCCAAGCTCCATTATCTTCCATGTAAAATACTTCATTAATAACAAACCTGTAAATGTAAAAATCACTGTATATAAAAAGCCATGTGAAATGATGCATAGAAACCAAGTATCCATTAATTCACTAGCTATGACTTATCCAAAGCAATCAAATTATCTAAATTCATTTATATAGTAGAAGTACTCTACTAATTTTTCTTGAAAAAATGTATCTACCTTAATACCCCTTTTCAACCTATAACCTTTCTTTGTATGACATATTTTTTCACAAAATTGGCAGTTCACTTTCTTCTTTCTCTTTGACTTAAATATAGATTTGGACATCTCACAATTAGCTTTAGTCATGAACCTACTCTGCACCACTATTGCATCGCTCGACAATTTTTTATTAGATTTTTTTATTAGTTCTTGAAAAAGGAGGGAAGTTACAATGGAATCAGTGTCAAGAGTTGCACATGACAATTTCTTAATCAAATTGTCCCATGATTTTGACATAGAACAAAATAAAAAAAAATGATATTTTGTTGTCATCAATTTTAATACCAATGGTCACTAACTTGTTGACATCGAAGTTAAATTACTTTAGGTTCTCTCTTATATTGGTGCGTCGTCTTTCATCCTCAATATCACAAAAAAATTCTTGCAGACAAGAATTATTTTCCTCATATATGTTTCATAGTTATTCCAAAATCCTTCATAGTCGTTTTATATATTGAATAAAATTCAATCTTGCCGAGTCAAGAAATTATTTGCAAGCATCAATTCATCCTTCTCAATAAGTTGTTTATTTGACATTCTTTCATGTTCTTTTTCTTTTCCTAAAATTGCAGCGATGTAATTATCTTTAACTAACATTACATTCATTTTTAATTTTCACAATGCTAAATTTACTCCATCAAAAATAAAGATTTCAAATTTGATTGCATTTTTTTCTCATCTTAAATTATACTATAAATTAACTAGTCTCTCATGAAGTCTCAAATCTGATACCGACTTATGAAACTCACTGTCTATCAGAACAATAGCTCCCATGCCAATTTATATAATGATGATACCAAACTATAATAACTTATACTAACTAGTGCTGAATAATAAATAATGATCGGTGGTGAAGTAATTCATAATAATAGTATAATAAAATAATAAATCGTGCGAGAGATGAATAATAATAGAATAAAAAGTACAATATATGAATAATAATATTAAAAAAAAATACTTTTTTCTTCTTCTCTTCCAACTCTCTTAACTCTCTTTTCTGAAATTTTTCTCTCTTGTTGAGGCTTTGAAGATATCTATTAGAAATATAAGAATCCTATTTAGACACGAATCCTAATATATCTCTAAAAGAAGTTTGTTTTGGATTAAAAATTTTCTCGGTCCAACTCAAAAAGTTTGTTAGATTATCAATGATAAGTAGTGTGCATATGTAACTAACCTCTATTTTACATTATTTTAATTAGCTAATATATATTTTTTTTATCAAGAATTGTTGTCATATATTATGAAATTATTAATTAATCAACATCACTTATTGAACAAAATAGATTTTAGTTTTAGCCTATATCATTTACATATGAATCAATCATATATATATATATGTATATATATTATATATATATATATGACTTATAACCAATTATTTAAGAAAGATAAGATCTTATATCCACCGTAAATATAACATCTTATGATGGACACGATATGTAATACGATATTACCTAAAACGTTTTGGATTTGTATAAAATATGGAAATAAAAAGTAGGGGAATATTGAGATATTATAAAGAGTGTAACTGCAAGTTTACATTATAAAAAAAGTTTTTAATTTTGACGAAATATAGATACTTATTATGAAAATGACTTAGTTTTACCAAAAAATGAAAATGCTATGTTTCAAGTAGTACTACAATGTTCGTTTAAAATATGGTCACAGAAAGTTAATCATATTTTATTGATAGGAATTTGAATAAAGTAAAATTAAATAATATGCATATTGCACATGGATGAGATTAAATTAGATAATATTATTATGACACAACACAAATAAATATTAGAGTTATTGGAACATGCACAAACTAGTGTTATGGCATCACCACCACCATATCTGGATGATGAAACTAAAAGTTCAACCGATGCTAAAATGATAATGAAAAAAGAATCAAACAGAAAGGGGCATATTGTTCTAATAATTATGATTATTACAAATCATTTAAAAAAAAGATAAAGATGAAGGTGCAGCAAATCCATAGAAAATATAACTTTATATAACAACTAGTCATGCTGAATAAAAAAATGATTATGATATATATTTGCAATATTGTGAACCAAGGACATTGTGTAACAAAAATCCCCTTACATGCATGTTTAAATATCAGAAATTAAATTGGGCAATTAAGTTTTTCTTCAAACTCCAAATATGAATTGTCAGGCCCAGAAGGTCATAGCCAACCTCACCAACCTTAGTTCAAGGTATTAGTCTTGAACATGAGACATCAAGATATTTCTATCAAAGCGAATCGAACCTCGCCTTACACTATAGGACCCAACATAAAAGAAGACTATTTTAGTGACCGTTGACCAGTATGAAATATGAGTTGGCACTGGTTAGAAACTTTTCTTGCCAAGATCAAAAGACAAAATAGAGTCGGCCAATATGAATAATCGGTATTCTTTAATTACATTACTTTTCTTATCCCAAACATATATCACTTTCTTTTTTAAGAAAAGCTGCGAGTGTAGAACCATCACCTTTTAGCTAGTCGTTCATTAGTTTTTCGACTATCTGGTAATGATCTAATAATCAATTTTAAAAATTGTGAAATAATCCTAAAGAAAAATTATTTTATGACTAAATGTACTCCAACCCCATTGCAATATCATATTCTTTTTTTTTTTTCTGTTGGATGCGCCTTCAGATGGACCTGTGGGCCAGTGCATTGTCCATGGTCCAACAAGGCCATGCGCCAATTGCAGACGGCGGGAGCTGAAGCAGCTCTCGTGTCTACACATGTCCGCCAAAAGGCGTGGACATCTGCGAGATGAGAGTTCGCAAGACGTGCGTAGAAAACATGCACGTCGCATGGGGCGTCGTGTCACCTTTTCCTCTTCTAGTGTATTTTCACAAAAGGATGTTGAAACTAGTGCAAGAAGTACACAGAAAAATGGGCATAAGCTAGTGTATTTTGATAGAAATTTCAAGGCAAAAAATATGTGTTTTCTATTAATTCGTCTAAGGCATTTGAGTTGTGAAGTTCGTGTTCTAAGTCCACATGATTTAATTTCCGACGACATGGACAAGCCAACGTGCTACCAAATTATTCGTTAAAAAATTATTTGGCTTCTCCGACCTTCATTTCTATTGCAAGAGGTATTCTATATATGTCTTTTTTGGTGAATTATATTTGTTATAATTTCAACAATTGATATCAGAGCCATCATAATTTTTCCTATTTTTTTCATTTTCTTTAATTATCTAATCATTTAAAAAATTGAAATTGGCTAATCAAACAACGTTACCTGGCGCATGCAACCAGAATCAGCCTCTGTGTGACAAATAGCACACAAAAAGTGCTTTGGGGTGCATGGCGCCACATGGTCAGCGCACGCCGAGCACACACTTCACGCTCATGGCGTTATGTGGGAATTGCATGGCAGCTTGCATGGCGCTTGGGTGGCAGCCTGCTTGGCAGCTTTTCGGAGGAGGCCAATGGGCCTTCCAAGCAAGTGGGCTCAAGGTCCACTTTGCAGGAATGTATTTTTGGAAAAAAAAAACAAAAAACACCAGGCACTAGGCTCAATGCCCACTATACAGAAAAAGCATTTTTTTAAATGTAAGCAGTGGGCTCAAGACACACTATACAGAAAAAACATTTTTTGATTAAAATATCAAGAAATGATAAAGGAATATTTTTACATATTTTAGAAAATAGGGAAAATATTTGGAATATTTTCTAATATTTATATCATTATTTTGATAATTATGTGCTTATTATTAATTGCAAACTCATAATTATGCAACTATTAGCTTTTTATATGAAATTCATTTATGCACATATACTGTTCAGAAAATTTAAAAAATTATGAAATTCGTTCAAAAAGATTTTCTATCATTTTGTCAAAATTTATAGCATTTTTTGTGATTGCTAAAATTGCGATAAGTTGGTATTTCAAATATTCTTGTATTGCGAAAATGATAGAAAATTATTCTAGTGTTGGAGAAAAATAGGAAACATTGAAACTTTTTCCAGAATAATTTTCTAAATTTTGTTTATTATTTTGAACAATATATGCATATTTGAATTGCAAGATATGTTATGTCATCTTATGCAATTATTAGAATTTTCTTTGTGAAATTAAATATGCATGAAATTTGTTGTAAAACAAAATTGATTATGCACTATCATGCCAAATATTTTCTTAGTGAGAATAAATATGAATAGCATGCTATTACAATTTTCTAGTTACGTGCTAAATTATATAGTGAATTTTTTGTTGAAATAAAAAGCATGCTACTTATTAAAATTAATTTTTTTGTGGAATTAGGTGATGCATGATAAGGTCCTAAATTTCATGCGTTGAAATTAGATAATACCTTAATTTCTTTGTGAAATCAATTTTTATATATTCTTTACAAAAATCAAATGTTGTATATAAACTTTCGAACCTAGGAAAAAAAATTAAAATTTATTATTAGTTAGTCTAATTACACAAACCTAGAATACAAACATATACAATTTGAAACATAAGAGTAGTTCTCTTATAGAATTAAGGCACTTAGAAACTCACTATAGTTAAATAATCAATATCTTTTCGCCGAGTGTGACCCGAGAATGCATGTCTAGAAAGGTTACAAGGAACTTGCATAGTGCATTGTCAACATCGTATTTGAAAATAGGATTATGTGTGGCAGTGAGTATACATTTTTTTCTATTTTGGCGTCGAGGCGAAGGATAGATGCATTTACTTAATTGGCACACTTCGGGGAAGTACTCATGTTGCTCCATGTCTGACTGTTCTAGCCAAATCAGAAATAATATTGTGTGTCACATGCAATGAGTTTTGGTGATTTTAGATTGTTCGTTAATTTAAAATTTACAATTAGATGTTTTATCGCATTGTTAATTTAATGAATTATGATTATCCTTTAGATAGTGGGAGATAAGTGTGGGCATAGGTACCTTTCAATGTCATTACCCTTGGATATCAAAACTTCATTATTTTATAAGTGCTTGTGACAAATTAAGACATGCATAACACTAATATCTTCCCCTATTTTTGTGAAACCAAGACCATGAGGCCAAAGTCCATAATCGTCGACCAAGATAGGGTATGAATGCCAAATAGAGATGCAATGAATCTGATGACCTTCAAAGAACATGCAGCCTATTTTCATCTTGATATGACTCTGTCAAACAAGATGTCCTAGCTCATGAACAAGTTCAAAAATTGCAAGATGCGCACAAATCAAAATTATGCAAAAACATCTTCAACAAATTACGAACATGAAAAATGAGCTAAAATAACTTGGGCATGTTTATGATAGTTCATATATAATAGTTGCTTTGGTCAACTCACTTCAAGATACAATGTAGACTTGCACATGAGGAAGGTTTGTGATGGAAGTATCACTACTTTTGAAGAAGCCATCCAATTCTTGAAACTCGAATGGAAAATCTCTGGTGCAACATAAGTCCAAGGGGAAAATGCAAGCTCGAAAAAGGAAAATCGCGTTAGTCGTGCAAAAAGCAACAAAGTTCAATCGATGGTCAACCTAGGGTTCAAGACTGCCAATGCTAATGTAAGAAGAGTTACGACAAATCAAACAAAAGCAAAGTAAAGTGCTACAATTGATGTACCAAAGGGTACTTGGCTCGTTATAGTACTAAGCCATAGCATGTTTATCCTGATAGCACTACTTTTAATTTTGCTCCTCATTATTTACTTGTTGCTGAATTCATCTAGATTCTAGAGCAACAAAGTAATAGACAAAGGACATGAAGTTCCTCCATCACATCAACATGACATCAAAAGGAATATTCAAAACATTAAGGACAAAGGAAGAGACAACATGCAAGTTAATACTTAGCACAAGGATGATTCGTTGCCTTTAAAATATCTTGTATGCTCTCGATTTATGGAGAAATCTCAAATTTTGTGTCCACTATGAACACTGATGAAGTAATATCTCAAACATCTTGGCATTTCAATAAATAACACTCCTCTATGTCATGTTTTTCTTTAAAATGGTTTCTATGTTGTGAACACTGCAGATGTTGCTAGTAATTATTCTTTCATGGCATCCATGATTGTAGATACTATGACGTGGCATGTCAGACTAGGACACATTGGTCAAGATCGAATGATCAGACTGGCTAGAGATGGACTCGGGTTCTCTCGCTAAGATCAACTTACTAACTTGTGAAAAATGTCTAACTGTCAAGAAAACTAGAAAACCATTTGGTGTTGATTCACTTGGATATTTGTGGTTTGATCAATGTTCTAGGAAGACATGATTTCTCATACTTCATGACATTTATTATTGATTACTCATGATATGGTATAGTCTATCTGATTTTTTGAAAGTATGAAGCATTGATTGCTTTGTGCGATTCAGTGAACATGATTGAAAAATCAATTAGATCGCGAGATTAAATCTTTGCGCACAGACCGTGGTTGTGAATATCTCTCATATTTGTTCAAATAATTATGTGATGAAGATAATATAGTTAGACAATTAACAATACTAGGGATTTTGCAACTAAATAAGGCATCTTCCCTAGTACCTTATTGACTGCAGCCTACATATTGAATCAGGTACTATCAAAGTTGTATTTTCCACTCCCTATGAACTTTGGATAGGCCATAAACTTGACTCAAGTTACTTGCGCCCTTGGGGATGTGCAACTTATGTTCTTGACAACTCCCTTAAGTATGGAAAGTTCGGCTCAAGAGGAAAAAATATCTTCATCAAATATTCTGATACCTCAAAAGATTATTTGTTTATATGTGAAAGAGATGATGAAATAATCACAGAAATAAAAAATAGAGATGCAACATTCTTATGAGATAATTTTTTTAAACAAAGCGAGATTGATATGACACTTCATCTAGATGAAGATCTTGAGTTGACGTCAAGTTCGGATCAATCTATTAAGAAGTTTGCCCCCTCATTCTCATATATTAATCCGAGTGGGAGCGATATACCACAAACTGATGAACCAGAGAGTTCACTTTGAAAGATTACTAAAAAAATATTATGCGCCAACGATTTGGTATCGAATGGCTGCTTGAAGCTTACATATTAGATCTAAAATAAGAACTTGAGCCTACATCATTCACTGAGCTCTCTCGTCACCTGTTAAGAAAAAATGATCAAGATAATGGAAGATGAGTTATAATCACTAAAGAAAAATTAAGTATGAAACTTATTTGATCTCTCGTCTGGCCGAAAGGCAATTGAGAACAAGTGGGTTCTCAAAATCAAACAAGCAGAAGGATCTACTGAGAGGTACAAAGCTTATCTAATGGCGAAAGACTTCATCCAACAAGAAGGTGTTGACTACGAAAAAACCTTCGCACCAGGCATAAGGTTTGCTTCGATTCACTTAACTCTAGCTATGGTTGCACATATAGACTTACAATTACATCAAATGGATGTAAATACTGCATTTCTCAATTGAGAACAAGACAAAGAAATTTACATGAAATAATCTGTGGGTATTATTGTAAATGGTGAAGAGCACAAAGTTTGTAGGTTGCACCAATTCTTTTATGGACAAATAGTCATCTAGACAGTGATATATCAAATTCCATCAGTCAATCATTTCGTATGGAGTTTAACATGATTGATCAGGACCACTATGTGTATGTCTACAAGTATGATAATAAATTTGTCATCATGACATTGCATATTGATAACATCTTATTAGCTAGAAATAATGAGTTCATAGTCACCATTAAGAAATAGTTGTCCTCCATATTTGAGATGAAGGACATTGGTGAAGCAGCCTACATATTACGTGTAAAAAGCCAATGAGACCGTTCTAAGAGGTTCCTCCATTTGTCATAGGAATAATACATCAATATAATCTCATAATGATTTCATATGGATAACTGCAAATGCATTGATACTCCTATTACGAGAGGGGAAACCTTGAGCATCAATATGTGCCCAAAAATTTAAGAGAAACAAAAGAAAATGCCATATGTCCCCTATGCAAGTGTAGTAGGCAATCTTATGTATACTATGTTGTGTATTAAACTGGACATATATTATATTGTAGGTCTAATGAGTCAATATCAGGCAAAACCCTTGACGTCAACATTGGAAGGTAATGAAGAGAATAATGTGGTACCTCAAATGCACTATTGACTTTGTGTTATGTTATTAGAAGGAAGTTTGTGACTTTTTGGGTATACAGACGCTGATTGGCCAAGCGATGTTCACGAGTGAAAGTTCACCTCTGAATATATTTTTCAGCTTAGCATTGGTGTTATCACATGAAGTAACAAAAAGTAAAATTATATTGCATTGTCAACTATGGAAGTAGAATTCATCGCATATTCAGTTGCAGTGCAAGATACTCTTTAGCTAAAAAGGTCCTTCAACACTTGTCTTCAAAGATGATACAATGAAGAAAATAATTCTATACTGCAATAATCAAGTTGTCATTGCTTATGTAAAAGATGAAAAATATCATTATAAAGGAAAATATATTTACACTAAGTACAAGTTTGTACGAGATGAAGAAGTGAAAGGAGGGATATTAGTTAAGTACAAATATACTTACAAAATGGTTGTTGATTCGTTCACAAAATTATTACCTAGAGAAGCATTTATGAGACATGTAAATGCACTAGGATTGCATAGGATGCAATAAAGAAATGTACTCAAACTTTTTGGATCAATAAAGTTCATTTTTTTCATGAATTATCTTCGTGATAAGTTCTTGTTATGCATGTGTAGTATGTCGATCAAGAATAAGTTTAATCCTTCACATGAGTAAATGCCTCTAGCGCTTAGGAGATAGTGAGAAGAGAAGAAATAATTTAAATTGATATACTTTTTATGTAGAAATGGTCTAAAAATTATCTCGATATGTTTGAGATAAAATATAAATGAACATTAATTTTATGTAGCCTGACAAGAAATAACCAAACGTGAGACCTTAATATGATGTCATAAGAGGGCAGTAATTGGAGAACTCAAGTCAGACATAGAAATGGTTGATTGAATTTAAGTTTATGTAGTATAATTTTTTTAGTGTTAATACATACGCTCCTTTAGTGGGAGTCTCCACCGAAGTACTTGTGTTTTTGAACCAAGTATGCTAAGTCGACCTCGAGACATGATGAGTGAATTCATTCATCTTCGTAATGATATGTGTCTCTATAGACTTATTAGTCTGTGTGTGCCCTTAGACTCTTGACTATGCTTCAAGATGATGAGTTAGTGTCTACTACTTTATTGGAGTACTAAAAGGTCAAAAGTGAGTGACATATCGAGCCACATTTAGGAAAATAACTAATATATAATTGAGAAGCATGAGGTCGAGAGGAAGATGCGTTATGAGTTGCATGAGAATTTCATATACAACTGGCCAACTATGTTATTCTTGCGGATGAAAAATTTTGCATATGAAATTGATTACTGCAGAGTCAAACACCGAGAGTCTGGACTATGCAACAAGAACAAATTTGGAGTACAACGAGTAAATAATTTTTGAGCAATTATGTAAGTCATAATCTTGACTCAAATGATTTGTAGAGCAACTATGTGAGTCATAGTCCATGTTTACAAAATGTTTGAGCGGTTATGTCTTCCCTAAGAGGTCATAATCTAACTTAGTAATAGAGCATCGTGTTTTTTCCTAACAGGTCATGTCAAGACTTTCAAGTTAGTTGAGTAGTTGTGTATCCCTAACATGTCAAAATAGTAGGCTCCCATAATTGTGTTCTGTTTGTACTTTTGGGTCGCATGACTCATCCGTTATATTGTGACGACTAATGAATAATAGACACATGTCCATCGCATGCGAGTGGGAGATTGTTGGATGCGCTTACAAATGGCCTTGTGGGCCAGTGCATTGTGCATGGCTCAACAGGGCCATGCATCAATCGCAAATGGCTACCAAAATGCGCAGACATCAGCTCGCGGGACGTGCACAAATAATATGCACGTCACATGGGGCAACGTGTTGCATTTTCCTCTATGAAAACATCGATAGAAAAAATAATAAAGTTCCATGGTTTCCATTTCTCATACTGTGTATTTATACAAGGATATACAAAATCAAAAATAAAATCTCACAACTAAATTAAATCTAAACTAGATCTGCAGAAAATAAAATCTCACAACTAAATATAACCTAGATATGTACAAAATCTCATTTTGTTATATTTTGATACTGAAATCCAAACTAAATAGATTNTAACTGAAATCTAGTAGGCATATAAGAAGTAGCAATCTCCTTTGAGCGAATGTGATGACGAATGAAATGATAATCAATCTCAATGTGTTTTGTCCTTTCATGAAACACATGATTACAAGCAATATGTAAAGCTTATTGATTATCACATAAAAGACACATAGGTTGTGAATGAGAGATTTGAAGTGAAGATAATAAAGCCTTAAACCATAATAGTTCACAAGCAGTAGAAGCCATAGCACTATACTCAGCTTCGGCAGAGGAACGTGATACCGTTTGTTATTTCTTCAACTTCCAAGAAATTGGACTACCACCAAGAGTAATAAAATAACCACTTGTAGACCTTCGAGTTAAGGGACAACTACCCCAATCATAATCAGTAAAACCAACTAAGTCAAGTGATGTAGGGCGCAAAGAGATACCAACACCTGGAGAGGATTTAAGATATCGAAGAACATGAACTGCTGCATCCTAATGTCGAAGTTTTGGCTCATGCATAAACTGCGATAGAATATGAACCGAATAACATAGTTCTGGTCTTGTGATCGTCAAATAAATTAGACGTCCAACAAGACGCCTATGACGACTTGAATCTTTTAGCATATCCCCGGCATTGAGTGCCAACTTATGTCGTTGTTCCATCGAAAAGTTGACAGGTTTTGAACTAGACATTTTGCAATCAGAAAGAATATCCAAAATATATTTACGTTGGCAAAGAAAAATGCCAGAATCCATGCGAATGACTTCAATGCCCAAAAAATAGCGTGCAGGTCCCAAATCCTTTAGATGAAAGCACGAGTGTAAATACCGTTTAAACATATTGCAATAAGCGGTATTATTTTTTATCAACAATAAGTTATCCACATATATCAAAAGAGCAAGATATATAGAACCACACGGAAAAGTAAAGAGAGAATAATCTGTAGCAAATTGTTTGAAACCATATGAAAGTAGAGCATCTGCAAGTTTAGAAAACCAATTTCGCGAAGCCTGACGTAGACCATATAAAGATTTATGTCGACACACCAAATTAGGTGTTGCATAAGAAAAACCTGGTGGTAGCCTCATGTGAACCTCCTCTTCAAGATCTCCATACAAAATTGTATTATGACTATCCATTTGATGAACGTCCCAACTCTGAGCAACAACAATAGTTAAAAGACATCGGACAGTGACCAACTTGGCGATGGGGGCAAAAGTTTCATGATAGTCAAGGCCTTCAATTTGAGTGAAACCTTTAGTGACAAGACACGCCTTGTAACATTTGATGCTACCATCAGCATGGCGTTTGATCTTGAATACCTATTTACATCCAATGGATCGCTTTCCTGGAGGTAAATGTTGTAAACTCCAAGTTTTATTAGCATCCAAAGCATTTAGTTCATCTGCCATGGCAGCCTGCCATTTAGAATCCTGCAATTCCTTGTGATAATCTTGTGGTTCATAAGTAGAATCTAAGGAAGCAAGAAAGGCTTTACAAGCATAAGAAAGTTTAACACATGAGATATAACGATGGATTCGATATTGTGTACCTGAGGCTGATGATTATACGAGTGCATTGCTTAAGGGCATATTACTTATTGCAGTATGGCACACATAGTCACTTAAGTGAGCAGGAGGGTGTCTATTACGTTCTGATTTATGAGAAATAAGTTTTTCTGTTTGTGGAGGTAGGACGAAAGGTTCATCAGGTGGAGTAGTCGAAGGTTCTATAATGCCGAAAACATCATGAGATGGTCTACACATCACAATGTGATAATTTTGAAGCATGAGAATTATCTAATGAGGACTAGAAACCACATGAATAATTGACAATTTATTTTTGAAGAGTATTAGGATCCAGAGACATTGGCGGGGCAGCCGGATCAATATAAATCTTGTTGGATTCTGTGGTAGTGGGTAATATGTTAAGAGCAAAAGGAAAAAAAATTCATTGAAACACACATCTCGAGAGACAAAGAAAACTTTATTTTCAAGATCATATACTCTCCACCCTTTCTTCCCAAAAGGATAACCAACAAAATGCATCTTTAGGAGTGAACTCCAAATTTGCGATCAATGTTTGGTGATGTGGTACGAGCATAACAAAGGGAACCAAAAATACGAATATGATCATATGAAAGAGGACGCCCGAATAAAAGTTAATATGAAGTTTTATTTGAAAGAATTTTAGAAGGAGTATAATTAATAAGATAAGTTGCTGTGAGGATACATTCATCCCAAAAATAAATCGGAAGAGAAGCTTGAAAAAATGCAATGCTCGAGCAACATTGAGAATATGT
Organism: Pontederia paniculata; assembly: GCA_001647135.1. Taxonomy (NCBI): domain Eukaryota; kingdom Viridiplantae; phylum Streptophyta; class Magnoliopsida; order Commelinales; family Pontederiaceae; genus Pontederia; species Pontederia paniculata. The sequence goes on along the minus strand of LTAE01012113.1, from coordinate 2,265 downwards.
CGATGTTTGTGCTCAACTCTACCATTTTGTTAAGGTGTGTGAACACAAGAAGTTTGATGCATAATGCCACGTTCAAGAAAGAAATTTTGTATGTCATTTGATAAAAAACTGAAGACCATTGTCACTACGAATGACTTTTATGGATTTTTCAGACTAATTATGTATCATGTGATAAAAAACAACTATTTTACGATACAAATCAGACTTAGTGTATAAAAGGTAGACCCACATACATCGGCTAAAATCATCGACTATGGTTAGAAAATAACGAGCACCACAAGAAGAACTAGTTGTGTATGGCCCCCAAATATCACAATGGATCAAATCAAAAGGAGAAATAGAATTGCTCGTACTAATAGAAAATTTTGTTCGAGTCTGTTTGGCTCGACAACATACATCACATGGTTTAAGCAAGAATAAAAAAAAGAAGGGAGATTATTGATAATAACAAAAGCGCGACCAGGATGTCCTAAACTTTTGTGCCACAAGTCTGAATCATGAAAAAGATAAATTTTATTTGCAGCAAGTGATATGAAACTTTGCATAAGTAATACACCCTCCACGCAATTCACCTAATCCAATCAAAGTCCTTGTTGCACGATCTTGTATGAAACATATGTTAGAAGAGAAAGCGACAGAACAATTAAGATCGGAGGATAATTTGAATATGGAGATAAGATTAAAATGAAATTTCTGAATATAAGAACACATTGTGGAGTTTTAAAGAGTTTCCAATAATGGCATCGCCGAATTTAGTGGCGGCAATAGATTTTCCATCGCGGATTGTAACCATTAATTTTTCACATAATGATTTGTCATTAACAAGAAGATCAACACTACTGGTCATGTGAATAGATGCACCAGTATCAAGAATCCAAAAAATGTTAGGAGATAGGGAAACAAGATTATCTATCTTTTTCATCAAGACTAATAATGGTTAGAATGCGTTTAAGTTGCACTTTAGAAATATTAGAGAGAACCTCTGATGATTGTTTGACTGTCGATGAACTTTGTGCAGCATTGACAACAAAATCATTGATTGTTTTTGTTGATGCAAGCTGCAACAATGGATGAGCTTCCTTGAAAGCCAATTTGGTTTCATGTTTAAGAAGACAATTTTCAAACTTTAAGAGGTGATATTCAAAGTGTGAGAATCTTCCTTTAAAATCATCCCACAATATTTTAACCTCTTCTGCATATGTCATAGTGGAAAACAAATCTTGTTCCAGGAAATTAAAACTCCTTCCAATCGAGATGAAATTATATATCTCTAATAGATCAACATCATGGTAACCCTTTTCAAGGTGGGTGACGATGTCATCTATAAAAATTATTTTGTTCTTGACTTTCAATGCATTATGCATTGATCTTGATCAAGTAAAATAACTTGTTCCATTTAATTGGAACAAAATTAAGAGATTTCCTGGATTATCAAAGGAACTAAAAAAATGATAGCATCGCTTGATCATACGATCGATCAATGTAGAAGTAAAAGATCTTGACATTTGCATAAAACTTAGAGAGATAAAAAAACTAATATAAATTCGATCTTGCTATGATACCATATGAAAACTTTTAAAAAATAATAAAGTTCCATGGTTTTTCATTTCTCATACTGTGTATAAGGATATGCATAATCAAAAATAAAATCTCACAACTAAATCAAATCTAAACTAGATCTGAATAAAATAAAAACTTACAATTAAATTTAAACTAGATATATACAAAATCTCATTTTGTTATATCTTGATACTAAAATCCAAACAAAATAGATTTTGAAATCTAATATCCTCTTCTATAATTGGTCACAATCCCTATAAAAGGGTGTTGAAACAAGTGCGAGAAGTACACAGAAAAGGGGTATAAACCAATGTATTGGGACATAATTTTCGAGGCAAGAAAATTATGCTTTCCGTTAGCTCATCTAAGGCATTTGAGTTGTGAAGTTCGTGTTTTAAGTCCAAATGATTTAGTTCCAGATAATGTGGACAAGCCGACGTGCTGCCAAATTATTCGTGGAAAAATCCTTCAGCTCCTCCAACCTTCATTTTGTTACAAGAGGTATTCTGTATATCTCATTTTTAGTTAAATATATTAGTTATAATTCCAACATTTTCCATCGGAAAAACATATATTAGTATTTTCAAATGCAAATGATTAAATAGTTTAAGTCTTTGTCCTATGTAAAGGGCCTCATCTCGTCTTACGTAAAAATTTTCATTGAAAAATTTATTCATGTAGGATCTGGATGGCACCAAGAGGGGG
>LTAE01012110.1:0-14303 GCA_001647135.1 Pontederia paniculata | reverse complement strand
TCATCAGTACAGGATGAGTTCACTTACAAATTTGTGATCATTCAAAACACTCTCGGGATCCTAGATTCAACAGTCTTCTGGATCGGGTTCTTCTTCTGTTGTGATTGATTCATTGAGCCCTTTGTTCTTGACTGGTTCTAATGCGCCTAGTTCTATTATAATGCTTGATCATTTAGTAGATTCTAATAATTACACGACATGGAGTAGTGGTTTTTGTAATGCTCTTTTAGCCAAGAACAAACAAGGTTTCATAGATGGAACATTTCTTTTGGAAAATTTTGATGAATCATTACATTTTCAATGGAAAAGATGTAATGCTCTTGTATTGTCCTGGATTTCTACAATGGTAGCAAAAGGGCTTGTGTGTAATGTGGCTTATACACAAGATGCCAGAATTGTTTGGTTAGATTTAGAAGAGAGATATGGGGGAATGAATGGTACTAAAATCTATTCGTTGCAGAGTGAAGTTTATTCTTTATGTCAGGGGTCAAATTCAGTTTTTGAGTATTATTCAAGACTCAAGTTCTTGTGGGAAGAATTTATCGGTGATGAGCCCAAATTTACCTATTCTTAATGTGCTGAAAAATTATGCGGCTTATGTTCAACAACAAAAGATTTACAAGTTTTTGATGGGACTTAATGACACATTTAGCTTAGCTAGATCACAAATTTTGCTAATGAAACATTTACCTTCTCTGAGTCAAGCATACTCCATGATCATAGAATAGGAAAAAAGAAGTAGGAACAATTCTGGACAATCTAATCAATTGGCTTTTCTTAGTGCTAAACTACAGGGTAATTCTTCAAAGTTTAAGAGGGACTACAATATAATTTGTGATTACTGCCATAAGTCAGGTCATAAGAAAAATCAGGGTTACAAATTAATTTGGTTTCCTCCTAATTGTATGTTTAACAAAGGAAAGGCCCATGTTAATGCAAATAATGCTGATTTAGTGCAAGAAAAATCAGATAGCAATCAAATGTTGGGAGGCAGTACAGAAGCGTCAAGTAGTACAAAATCAGGCCATATATTGACAGAAGAACAATATCAATATGTGTTGAAACTAATCAAAAAAGATATTGAATCTAATTTTGTTGAGACCTCAGTTAATATGGCAGGTAAAATTCTAATGTCAGCTAGTTGTATGTTGTTTGGATATTACACACGGGTGCCTCTAATCACATGACTTCAAGTCTTAGTTGGCTAAAAGATGTACAGAAAATTCCTGGTCGTAGTTATGTCACACTTCCTAATAGTGATAGAAATCTAATAACTCAATATGGTTCTTATGTGATAAAACTGGAATAAAACTTACAAAAGTTTTATTTGTTCCAGATTTTAAGTACAACTTAATTTTTGTCACACAATTAATAAAGGATCTCAATTGTTCCTTGATTTTTTTTTTATCCTAAGTTTTGTTTGATCCAAGAAAAGCACAATGGACAGGTGAAGATGATTGGTAGATAAGAGAATGATTTATACTACTTGATCAAACCACAAACATTGGATGGAGATACAAAGTAGTTTTAGGTGACAACTCTTAAAGCTTCAACTACAATGAAGTACAACTCTAGCATAGGCTTTTGGGACATGTGCCTCTAAATAAACTTTCTTTTGTACCATATTTAAGAAAGAGAGAGTTTCAGTGTGATAAGTTTCATTGTAGTGTTTGTCCTCTTGCTAGACAGACAAGGATATCATTCCCAAAAAAAAATATGTACACACAAATGTCAAACCTTTTGAATTGATTCATATTGATACATGGGGTCCATATAAACATTCTTCTTACAATGGAAACAAGTTTTTTTTTACTATTGTAGATGACTTTTCTAGAATGACCTGGATATACTTGTTGAAACACAAAAGTGATTGTTCAACCCAATTGCTTATTTTTCTTAATATAATTAGAATCAATATAGTGCCAAAGTGAAAAGGATTAGGACTGATAATGAGATAGAATACTTTAATACAATATGCAATCAGATGTTCAATGAGAAGGGTGTTGTTCATCAAAGTTCTTGTGCTTACACTCCTCAACAAAATGGTCTGGTTGAAAGGAAACATAGACATTTGTTGAAAGTGGCAAGATCACTTATATTTCAGTCCTCTCTGCCAATAAAATATTGGGAAGATAGTATCAAGGTTGTTGTTCATACAGTCAACAGAATTTCTTTATCAGTACTTAATAATGTTTCTCCTTGCTAAAAGTTTTTTGGAAAAGATCCAGATCTCAGTCATTTGAAGGTCTTTGGTTGTCTATGCTATGAAATTTTTAGAAATGGCACTTCCAAGTGTTCTTTTGGGTATTCTTTATATCAAAAAGGTTTCAGAATTCTTAATCTTAAATCCGAAAGTGTTTCAGTTCATAGATATGTAAAGTTTTTTGAAGATTTCCTTTCTCTTACAAAAAAATAGAATTTTGTTTCATCTCCACCATTACCTCCATAATTTTTTGAGGATTCAATTGATACTCAGATGGCTTTCAACTTTCTAGATCCAAAAGCAGGACAAAATGTTAATTTTGATATTCCTTCTATAAGTATTGATGCAATTGTTCCAGACCCATCTCAACAAGATTCCATGTAAGAGACAAATCATGAAATGGCTCGGGAGATTCCCATGACAGAAACTATTTCAGCACCTGAACATATGACTTGTTCAAATCTAATTCCTGAAAAGTCTCAATTAATTGTCAGAAGTAAAAGACCAAACAGACAACCTAAATGGCTCAATGATTATGTGACTTCTTTTTCTGCTCACACTCCTTATCCTATTAGAAAGTATATTTCTTATCATTCTTTCACTGCTTCGTATTCCATTTTTCTAGCCTCCGTTAATGCAATTCAAGAACCAACTACTTATTCTCAAGCTGTTAAATTTCTTGAATGGATAGAGGATATGCATAATGAGCTTGATGCTTTGTAGTCAAATGGAACTTGGTCAATAGTTGATCTACTAACAGGACATGTTCTATTATAAGATCAAACTTAAAGATGATCATCAGATAGAAAGGTACAAAATCATATTGGTTGCAAAAGAGTACAATCAAAGAGAGGGAATATATTATAAAGATATTTTTTCTCCGATTATTAATGCTCTAACTATTCAAGCTTTTTCATTTCAGCAACCCAAAATAATCTTCCTCTCTATCATTTGGATGTTAATAATGGTTTTTTAATGAAGATTTATTTGAGAAAGTTTATATGGAGGTTAGACTGGGTTAAGGCATTTGGAACAATACAAAGGAAAAGTGTGCAAATTTCTAAAATCTCTTTGTGGCCTTAAACAGGTTTTTATTTATTAAAATAAAAGTTATATTTATTTAGTAAAAGGTTAATTAATTTATTATGTCATATTTTTTCCATTAATTTGATTTCTTTTATTTATATTTTGCTATATTTTCTAATTGTTTTATTATTTGTACTTGTATCCTAGATTTAATTTATTTAAGTAAAAAAATTCTTTTTTATTTATATTTTATTTTCCTATATAATTTTACTTCAGTATATTTTTCATAAATATTCTATTTCAATATTATTCTATTTTAGATGTTTTGTTTTTGTGATATTTCTATTGATATGCTACATTTTTTTGTTAAATTTTGTTTGAAATAAATTATAATTTCATTTCAAAGAACTAAAACATTAAATAAATAATAATACTAATATTTTTTCCATTCTTTTCTTGAAATCCATAACAAACTCTCTCCTTGTCTCTTCCATTAGTTCCTAAATCTCACACTATACATTATATTTTTGTAATTTATATTTCATTATATTCTTTTATAATAATTATTTCAAACTTTCAATTAATAATATTTTGTAGGAACTTCATTTATATTTTTTTATGTAAGTATACTTGGTTATAATTTCTATTTTCTTTCCTTTGTGTCAATTTTTAGTTTTTCTTGTTTTTTTATTTTATGATGCAAGTGCACTTACTTGTAAATGGTTTTTCAGCATAATTTACTATGTAATAAAGTTAGAAACTTTACAACTGATCAAATAAGATTTTTACATTTGCAGCAAATGTAATTACCTATAAATGATTTTACATCTAAGGATTATATTGTGACAATGCTTCCAATTACCACACTCGATATATTTTTTTAGAAAAAGTTCAAATCCTTTTAAAACTTCCTTCTAATACTTACATAAAATAAACACCCTCAAAAATTGATAAAATTATCATCCATGCCATTGTGAATGATTAGAAAAATATTTAAGAGCATATAGAAGTACTCATCCTCTTAACACCAAACTTAGACCATATTATGATAAAGGTTGATGTCATGTTCATAGGAAGATGTTTGAAACTCATTGCAAGTAGGTTATAACTTGTAATGGTTTAATTAGGAACTACAGAATAAGTCTCCTAGAATGCTCCAAAAAACGCACATCGTCACATGTGACGAAATGCGCCTTTGAAAACACTATGAAAACATACTTGGCATAAAACTTGACTTGACCATATAGTTCGATTGGTCAAAGGAAGAGATACAATTTATGCGAAAGTCAAAATACAAAATGGAATAGAAATGAGCATCCATATAAACATATGAGATTAGAGGATGATAATATTTGAGTCCCACATTATTGTTAATTCATTACATAACTCTTAACTAATTTTCATAATAGAAAATTACAAGTCAATGATATATAAAAATAAATAATGAAAAGGGACTCTATTGTGAATGTGTTGTAACATCATGAACATCTTATGCCCCCACATCTCCATCATCAATTGCCTGCAAAATTGAATTGCAGTGAACTATTGTAACAATAGGATCCAATAAGATAAAATAAGAAAAGGAAGACGTGGACAGTTTCCAAGAAGGACATGGCCCATGTTGCACAAAAAAATTATAGTCCTAATTTTACTTGATTTGGACTCCGAATTTGACTCCGTCTTAACCAAATATCAAACCCGAGACTCCTATATAAACCCTTAGGCCAAGAATTTTTTTCAAAGATTATTATTTTTCTTCCCACAACCGTCAAAGCTCTCTCTCTCTTCTTCTTCTTCTTCTTCTTCTTCTTCTTCTTCTTCTTCTTCTTCTTCTTCTTCTTCTTCTTCTTCTTCTTCTTCTTGTTGCAATGTGAGCAGGGAAGAAGAAGATCAGGAGATGAAAAGGAAGAATGTTAGGAGACGCAGCAATGATAATAGATCAATGAACAAGGTATGTTCATAGGCGAATTCCTCATAAATATGCTTTCTTGATAGATGACTTCATACTAAACTTTTGCTCTAGATAAAAGTAGTAATGATCTAAATTATTATGTTTTGATCTCTGTTTAGTTCCCTAGATCTTAGCATAATTTAGTCATAGTTTTTATGAGTTTTCTGCATCAAAAACTAGAGTTTAATTCATTGAAAATTTATGGGAATCTCGTCCTGGCGGCGAAATACGAATTGTGTCCTCTCATACATGGCCCGCGTTTGTAGGGATTGGATCTCGACACCACCCCAATCACAAAAGAAACAACATTGGTTGTCCAAACATGGACCGTGTCCTCCTCGGACACGGACCGTAGGTGTAAACTTTAACATCGCACCATCCTTCGAACACAACCTCATGACACCAGACACGGTCCGTCAGTATCACCATGACATGGAGGGCGTATCTCAGAGTATTAAATAGATAAATGGGATGCCAACATAACACAGTTTGTGTCCTTCCCGAACATGGACCGCATCTGCCAAAGAAGAAGAAAGAAAAAAGGAACAACCCTAAAAATCATATGGGGTGTGGAACAACCCACATCTATTTTTGACATGGATTGTGTCGACCAAAGAATAACCCTAATCATTATCAATCGTAGAACACAACCAGGTTGAAATAAAACATTGTATGTGTTATCCTAACGCGTTGACCATGCATCATATTAAGTGTAATAGGATAATGGAATGTCACGCTCAACCCACATCGGAGATTGAATGCGGCCCTCAATATGTTCCACGTTAAATGAAACTCATGATGATTATCAATGCACGAATAGTTCATAGCATGTGTCGATCCTTGACACGACCCGCATTGGTGATGACCCGATGAAGGAAAGTGATCTTACACGCATCACGAAATGTGGCCCATGTTTCGATTAGACATGGCCCATGTCCGTGGTTTATCTACATATTTTATTATTTTATGTTAAATTCCATATGATGAATAATTGTATATTTTACATGTTATGTTAAGGACTAATATGTGAACAAGATAAGAGACAACCATCTTCACCTAAATTAATTATGAGTTTGTCATGTATTAAATATTTGATAGTGATAGTGTTATTAAAGATACGATTGGTAGAATAGATGTTATCCAGTTCCTATTTCTTGGCATTCTCCCCATCTTGCAAATGAAAGAATTTCTCGAGCATCAACATCGGTCATGACTTATGCACTCCCACTGACCTATTGGCGAGACCTCCAAAGTCATTAATCTGATAACTTAAACATAACAAGATAATCACTTAGTCTAAATATTATATTGTTCATATTGCATTAGATTATTGGTGTATGAAAAGATGATGAATGATGAAAAGTAAAAATGAATGATTGAGGAGTAATTGATATTTAACTATCTTTAATGATATTGCCCTAACTTACTCCTCATGCAAAGTAAGTAAAGCATGACAATAGTGATTAAAGATTATTGATATGGGAATAATTGAGGTTTGACTATATGTCATACATTATTCCTCGTGTATTACCTTACTATGCAAAGTATAAAAGCAAAGTAAGGAAATATGATGTAAGCAAGACAGTAAAGTATTGATGGTTCATTGAATTGCACAGAAAATGAATGACGAATGATTGAGGATTGTATGTTGGCATTGGACTTAGTCCTCATTGGTTGCCTTTATAAAAAGTAAAGATCATTATTGGTGGCGTGGGAGTATTCCATATAGTTGGCATCATTACATAGGAGATAATGGTTATCATCAGTCTAGGATAATTCCTTATTGGTTTGGGCTAATTGTATAGATATGATGACCTCATTGGTTGGCCTTATCATGTCTAGATAATATTTCTTATCATTGTTATAGTAATTCCTTATCATATTGCCATTATATATGTTATGATTCCTTTTTAAGAATTGTCATATCTAATGAGTTTATATGTCTTACATATTAAGTGTTATAGCTCACGAGGGAATTGCCTTTCTTGTATTCAGAGACGGACCCAGAACGAAATACACACACACACACTATATGTAGGTCCGCCCCTGCTTGTATTGGATCCTGTAAATGAGTGATTTACGGTGGCATGATGGTTGCATGCGGCAATTAATGTTCGTGATGGATGCTTCTTGCACATGAGTTAATTATCCTAAGTTTAGGAGACTCCTTAGTTTATTATTGAGTTGTATTAGTTTATCGGGTGATGTTGAGACCCTATAAATGGTTTATGTTATTTTGCATTGTTGTTGACTGATCAAGGAGTCAACCATAAAGTCAAAGTATAGAACATCATAGCGGAATGACATTCTATCACGTGGTAAGGTGTGCTTTTGGAGGCGTCACAAATATGCTCTCGTGAGCTATGAAACTCAATAGGTGAACAAATAAAATAAGAAACATCATGACATATCGATATAAAGCATCATAAAGGGGTGTACCACATTATCATATTATGAATTAATCATGATAGATGAATATATATTTATCTGAAATCATATGAATAGTTAAAATTGTTAATCATTATTAGATAGAATCACTCTTAAATCAATTATATTCACCATCATCATCATATTGATATAAAAGCATCATAAATGGATGTACCACATGATCATATTATGAATTAATCATGATAGATGAATAAATATTTATTTGAAATCATATGAATAGTGACTATTGTTAATCATCATTAGATAGAATCACTCTTAGATCAATTATATTCACCATCATCATCATAATACATCAAATAATGCATCATTTCATAATTTTGATGCTAGATACTAATTTACTTTACTTTCACTGCATCACTTTCACCATGTGGATTTTACTTTCATCATCATTGCATAGTTACATCTTATGCAATTTACTTTCGTTATTATTGCATAACTTGCATCTTGTGTACTTTACTTTAATCATCATTGCATAACTTTCGTCATCATTATCACTTAATTTATCATTAATATTTGCCTCTTTATTTATGTTCATCATTACATTCAGTGACTTGATGAGTTTGAGTGTTTTTGAAAGAAGCGTTCATCATCAAATTTACTCAAGCTATGTATTATCAAAGGTAAGTGATTGATGCGAAAACTACGATAGTGCTTCTTCAATGAAAGATGCTCGAAAATCTTTTTTGTTGTATGAAGGGGAGCGATCCATGCAAGAGGAACTAAGTTGTTTCGCTTTAGTTGCACTACTAGTCTCTAACATCATCATTATAACATAACTTTATTTTATTTCCAATAATCACCACACAATGATGACCTCTTTATTAAATCTTATATTCTTTATCTACATATAACACATAATAAATCATTGGATCAGTCGTAAAGTATATGCATCATATTATGGACCAATAATAACCAGTGTTCATATGAAATGTCATAACATATGATTCATCACATTATGCATCAATAATGATCATGGTTATATGAAGTTTTATAACATAAACATAATAAATAATATGAATATATAATGATCAAATTTTGTGTGAACTTTTATAACATTAACATTATTATAATATAAATTATAATGACTTACTTCAAACCTAATATAAAATTATATACATCACATAAGAGATTATGTGATCATCATATAGATTATGACATATAATTATGGATTTAAAATAATAATAAAAGATATGTCATAGTTTTACTCACATAATTATTTATAAGAGTTAAGAGATAAACATTATGATTTATCATCAATGTGGACATGTAATATCGTTAAAATTTATTTATAACATTTTAACAGTAATGGCAATATCAAATACATATCCTCTAGGACAACTTCAAATAAGATATTCATTTTCAACCTTGGACAGCTTTAGCACATTGCCAATACAAAATTGATAACTTAATCCATCAACATTTGTTTACTTGAAAGTAGGCTCCCAGATGATTAATATATAAAATTCACATATTATATTTCCTTCTTATCTATTCTAAAAAAATCATATATTGTCATATATCGATTTCATACTAAGAGTTGTGATGACTGAATCTTAAAACATCCATAACTCCTTATAAACTTATCATTTTCAAGTCATTCTGAGTTATAACACAATATCACACAAACATCTACTAACAACATAAAATTCGCATCATAATTCTAATATTTCAATTTATAGTATATTTTACAAATTGAACACACTATATCTCGAGATAACTTGATAGAGAATTAGTATTTCGAACCTCACATTTTATATAGACCTCTAATCGAGATTAATCTAGTTTTTTTATTAAAAATGGACTTCAAGAGCTTGACATCCATACATCATATATAAATGTTGGACAAGTATAACGTATTCAAAACTTATTTGAAATAAAGAGCATAAATCTAGACATAACTAAATAACATGGATCTAACAATATATATATATATATATATATATATATATATATGTTGAGAGAGAGAGAGAGAATGTGTGTGTGTAAAGCCCCCAAAAGGGCACCTTGTACCGAGATAGAATACACTTTTAGTGACGATACGGACCTTACATCTTTGACTTGAGTTTTGACCAATTGACTAGTCAACATCATGAACATGTCATTGCGGAAAATAGTTAAATTGTAACCAGGGCTTATGCCATGTGCAAGTCAACTCATCACGAACATCATCACACTATCATTGCATCATCACCATCTATTTTTCCTTCAACATCAAAATACAGAAAAGACAATTCTCCCATGAGCAATAAAGTCCAATATGTAAAAAGAATAAATAATAGGGAGAATCATATCTAAAGACATGATAGAGAAAATTAAAATCATAATCAATAGATTTCACTTTTACTTAATTTACCTTTTTACCTTCTCATTTCTTTATTTCTATCTTTTCAACATCATTAGTTATCCAAGGAACATCAATTGCATTATTCCAATTCAGTCTTTTACTTAGGACCCGTTGTCACTTCTTATTATACTTTGTCCTAAGTTATTCAATTATTACAATCAATAGAGTCTTTAAGGGTCATGAAAGTTTAGTCCCGGTGTCATTAAGACTAGCTGCCCTGATAATCCGATAAACAATAATCCCAAAGGAATTGACAATTGTTCAAAAAAGGAACCCCTAAACAATTATTTCCGAAGGAATCCAATTACCCCACATCTGAGGTTCGTGTTAACAATTTATCAAGAACCAAATCATGCCCTTCATGTATCAATTCAATCACATGCATTATTCATTTTAGACCATATTATTGGTTGTACCTATCTCCTTTCTGGGTTGGGACTCACCAACAATCAATCATTCAAACAATAGTATAAAATTCTTTATCTCTTTTCTAGGGTGAAAATACGACCCGCGTCCAGGTGGACATGATTCTTTTTTCAAAGATTTTTAGTGTGGTTGACATTAACAGGACATGGCCCGCATAAAAAATGCATACAGTCCATGTTGTGCACTATATGGTTCTGTTAGAGCATGGTACGAGTTCAAGATGACCCAACCCACGTTCACTCTAGATAGCTCATGTTGGGGTAACATGGTTCGTATTAGATTCTTTTTTGTTCAATCTTGATGCAACTGAATCAGGGTAACCCTGCTTGCGTCTCTTTAGTTGATCCCAGTTCATATCTAAATCAGTCAAGCAACGTGGTCCGCATCGAGGTGACACGACTGTTTCTAGGGTTAAGTTGTTGTATGCGTCGTCGTCGTCTTGAGGAACATGGTCGCATATAGGAGCACATGACCCATTTCCAAGGACAACATGTTAGTTGATCATCTTCGTTTTTTGTTCTAACACCGTCGAGCGACCTGACCCATCTCAAGATGTGGCGCGGTCCATTTTTCATCTTCGATGTTGTCCAAGTAACACGACTCACGTCCGAGCGACGTTGCTGCACTAGTGAACGTAGTCAGTGTCAAGGTAACATGGCCCATTATTAGGGATAGGGTTTCGTGTTGGCGCCGTCTTCGATCCGTTGTGCATGGACCGCGTCAAGGGATGACGCAATCAATCTCCTCACACTCCAATGTGAATCCAAGAATGTGACTTGCGTTTGAACGGGACGCAGCCATTTTCACAACAGTGGACGTAGTCCATGTTAGTTCGGATGCAGCTCCTGTCTGGTTTTCAAGACATCGTTGTCGGCTACCGCTTCTCATCTCCATCCTATCGTCAATTAAGGCATATTATCATTGACAATACTACAATTATGCTTTTATGTAGAAATCATAATCATCATTGTTCTTCATGTAGATTTTCTATCCTATCAAATACATATAATAAACCTTAAAGTTGATCTTCCTAATTTACACACCTTGATTCATAGTCAAACTCTCTTTTTCTTTCTTGCTTTAGCTTCTTTATGCTCCTCCTTCGGGCTGAATCTTTTTCTAAACCTCTTCTCCTCCGTGATGATTTGACTCCGTGAGAAAAGAATGAGAGGGAGAGAAAAAATTATGAGAAAAAACGAGTGGTTAAATCTTATTTATAGGAAAGAAAATGTGATTAAGAGTTTCTTGTAAGTTAATCTATATAATATTATGTGTATAATAATTTGACTTTAACACAACATTTTCATAATCATATTTTCTATCTTATTTTATTTTATTTTTCTATTATTTATTTAAAAATTGAGAGCGGGAAAGACGTTGAAGTTGTTGCACCATCCCCATTTTTTCATTTCTTTTTGTAAACTACTAGGTTGTTACGTCTTGCTAACTTACTTACGGGCTGAAAGGGTTGCTCATGGTCACTTGTCTGCATTTTACATCACATGCTGACAACATCAACATGAGATGATGCATTCATCCGAAATATTTGTACCTCGCTTATCAACGAACAGAAACATAACCATGTTGACACGGATATCCTGATCACAGGTGACAGAATTTACTAGTTACTGCAACGCGTACGGGTGTACATTTTTGCGTTCGGAAGTTTGCGAGATGCTAAATAAGCTATTCAACTTGCTACGTTAAATGACCCCTTGTCCTTCTCTTGCATTCTTACTCAACTATCAACTTATAGTCAAGCCATTCTCTCGTCAGTAAGTCGTTTCGTAGGTATCAGCACATCTTCGGAAGATAACTGGAAGAACTTATCGCCCTTAGAAATAAAGGTGCAACCTTGACATGAAAAGAAAACAAAGGTTATTATATATTAGGTTACTCATCACTTTCAGCATTACATTTATTTACTCGATTAAACTTCATGTTTTGCAACAAGAGAAAATTCCAGTATTTTCCACAATGGAATGCAGCGTTGTGTCCGAATCACTTGTACCAGGCGATAACAACTCATATTTTCCATATTCCAACAGTAAGCACTGGAATGATATGCTTCTGTTGTACAGCATAAAAATGTGAAACGGATTGGAACAAGACCTGCAGTGGATACTTAGCTTGCCCTCAAACAGAGAATTCCAGCAATAAATGCCACAGCAAGGATCCATTATTTTGTTAATTATAATACCAAATAATTATTCGTGCTAGTAATAATAAATCAAATAATTATTCATGCTAATAATTATACTACAAATAATCATATTATGCATGAACCAGAACATCTTGACATTTGTGTTCTGTGCTACAAACTTCCTAAGAGAATACAAAGATTTCCTCAATATATATAGCAGATAATAAAACCTGCAACAGCGCTACGAGGCATTTGTGTGGCAAAAGTGTGCTGCAGAGTACTAAATTTGTCCATTAGACAGTTCTCCATAGATACGTGTCCAGCTGCTTGCTTCAGAGAAGGCCATGAAGCCATCTGCCATATCGAAGGCAAATCGCCACTACATCACGCTCCGCACTGTCTACGTAGCTCTCCTCTTCCTCCTCGTTCACCTTTGCCCGACTGCGTGCACTTGCGCCGCCGAAGCCACGCCGCTGTTAGGAGCTCGCGTCCCTGCTTCAAACATCACTGTCGAGTTCTTGGACCCAACACTGCCGCCGGTTCTTCCCCAACATAAACCCAAGTGCTCTGTCACCGTCCTCCAGCATGACTTCTTCGGCGCCGGCGGCCCGTCGGCGGCGTCCGCTAATTACACATCGCTGGCGGATTGCCCGGCGCCGTGGATGCGGGTCGTTCTCGAGCTCTCAATGGTTGCCTTCAATGCTCAGAAGGATCGCGTAGCTGCCGTCTGGATAGATGGCGTCGAGGTCCTCCGCACCAGCGCGCCCCTCAGCGCCGCCCCCCGTGCGAACTGGAAGGTTCACAAGGATATAACTCGCTACAGCACCCTCCTCCGGCGGGTGGAGGAGGGCGCCACGATAACCATGGCGCTGGAAGCCTTCGACGCGGAGTTGCCTGACGCTTATACGGCCAGTGTCTCGTTGCACTTCTACCGGGGTTCGTTGTCTGAGGGACTCCCTACCAAATTTGTTTCTAGTCCGACTGTTAAGGGGCTCTACCGGCGGCCGGCAGATCTCATCATCCCTGTGTCCAATGCCGACGGCGCCGCTTCAGGCAATGGCTTCTGGTTTCAGATAAACAGCAGTTCTGATGAATCCATCGCAATGATATCCGTGCCCAGGAACACATACCGCGCTGTCCTGGAGATCTTCGCATCGTCCCATGCCGACGACGAGGTCTGGTACATGCACCACTTCATGTCGTCGTACGACGACGACGCCCCCAGTGAGTGCCAGGCTACCGGTGGGTTTCGAACCGTCTACGCGACCATTGACGGGCAATTCGTTGGCGGCCACGTCCCGTTCGCGGTCATATACCCTGGCTCGATCAATCCATACTTGTGGTCTCCAGTCACTGCGATCGGAGCCATGGACATGCCGACGTACAACCTCGAGGTCACTCCATTCCTCGGTCTCCTCCTCGATGGACAGCCTCACGAAATCGGACTGGGCGTGAAGCAAGCCAAACGCCACTGGCTTCTCGCCGCCAACCTCCACCTCTGGGTCGACCAATGGTCCGACGAGGTGAAAGCAACTCTGATAAGCTACCAAGCGCCGCCGCTGATCATGACTCGGGAGTCGGAATGGCACAAGGGAGAAAGCAGATCCGACGTCAAGACCGAACGGATATTACGATTCATAGGGTGGGTCATGTCATCGCACGGCAACGTCACGGTCAGCGTCCGGCAAAAGGTCTCGTTCAAGAGCCAAATCGAGGTGCGAAACCGCGGCGCGGTGCGGGTGATGGAGACGATCAATCAGGA
>LTAE01012109.1:10703-20820 GCA_001647135.1 Pontederia paniculata | reverse complement strand
ATCAAGATGACAAAAAATACATAAATAATATATGTTAATTATTAGCCTGAGTTAGGGGGTTCTAATGATTAAATACTTTGTAAATTTTATTATGTGATTTTGATGATTAACCTGATTTAGGTGATCTTTCCTTTTAAAATACCGAAGAGTAATCATGTACATAATATAAAAGAAGCTATGATATATGCATATGATAACAGAGAGTAATCAAGTTTCAATATATCTAATCATCAAGATGACAAAAAATACATAAATAATATATGTTAATTATTAGCCTGAGTTAGGGGGTTCTAATGATTAAATACTTTGTAAATTTTATTATGTGATTTTGATGATTAACCTGATTTAGGTGATCTTTCCTTTTAAAATACCGAAGAGTAATCATGTACATAATATAAAAGAAGCTATGATATATGCATATGATAACAGAGAGTAATCAAGTTTCATAGAAAGAAGGAGAATGTCAATGCTAGATTTTGATGATAACAAGATACTAGCACACTTAGTTTTTGAAAACATATATCTAAATTAATGCATCTAATGTTACTAACAAATTTGGTGAAGAAAAAGTGTGGCTAACTCTACTATGCATGAAATAGACACATGATGACTATATAGACTTTGCAAGTTGTATAAAGGTTAACCGTGTAGACTTAGGAATGACACGTGTTGTAATATCATGACAAAATGTGTTGTGGAAAGTATGTATCTCATTAATATTATTTGGATTATACAAATATGAACAACTACATAAACATGCTATAAAAGTTACATGCTTTAAAGAAAATGTTGAAATACCTTTGCATTGAGATATTATATCAATAAGTACTGCAACAACGAGAAACATTAATAGTTTAATAGAATTTCAGGTTGCTCAGTAAATGATGTTGCTACCTCATTTAATGGTGCGATAAAAGGCACAATATCTATGACTAACATATGCACCCAACGCAACAACAATACAAGGTATTTATTAATGTTGATTGACCTCATAGATCCAGGCACACATCAAGCAAGATGTGAGGCTAGTGCACAAGGGATATTCACCATACACATGGGTAGCCATTAAGATTAACAAGCAGTATAAAAGCCTTCAAGAACGTATCTTGTTGAAGTCATCTTTTAAGTGTTGTGAGTTATAGAAGGTTATGTTAGAGCAATCAAGAAGAGATTTGAGAGTGTAATTGCCTCTCTAGATTGGACAAAGTGTGAAGTTCAATTGTTAGATATTAGAGCTTTCTTAGTAGAAAGTCAGCATTGTAACAAATTTTCATTTTAGTGAATACCAAATTGATATCTCTATATGATTGTATCCTCTTAAGTAGAGGAATAGTTAGAATAATAGGCATAGACGGGGTTGAGCAATAAAAAATATTAGTGTGTTCTTAGTGTCATTATTATTACTATGTTGATTGTTCTCTCACTTAACTAGCATCTCTTAGATTAGGTCTCCACTTGGCTATTCAAGGGATATAACAATTGGAAGTAAATAACTAGCATTTAAAGAAGGTTGTTGAAGCATAGTTCTGAGTCGCATATTAGGTTCTACAGGAAGGAACAACTTGTTCTCGTACTTGACCGATGTGTTTACAATTGGATTATTTTCTATTGAAGTTTGAATTATTTTCCCCATACATCTTAAATCATCTTTTGTTAATCGAGAAGGACAATGCCCAAAATTATTAGTGTTAGATTAATTGGGCTAACGTACATAACATTAAAGGTTAATATCTTTTTATAAGTCTTTAAAATTTGAAATTAAAGTTACTAATACCAGTTGATAACTTATTGATGTAAGGCATATAAACTAGCGAGATCTAGTTTTAGTTTGTTTGGACTTTTATTATTCCAGTAATATTTGTATAACTTTTTATCTTACATCCTAACTTAGTGATGTAGGATAAATAAGTAAGAAGATATGATTTTAATTTATTTTTAATTTTTAATATTCTGATACTATAATTTATATGTATTTATCTTTTTTATCTGGTAGATTTTTTTTTAAAAAATTGAGTTTAAAGATTGATAAAGATACTTAAAATATTTTATCAGTTTGATCTCAGTTTATCTTCAAAGAATTTATGCATGATTGCATTCTTCTTTGGTGGATTCTAAATTTCATTAAGATTAATAATCATCATTTGAGTTTCACAGTTCACATGATTATGGTGATATACATATATATATATATAGAGAGAGAGAGAGAGAGAGAGAGAGAGAGAGAGATGTAAACAGACCATTGGTGTCTGATGATGAACCACGAACATGGAGGAGAAGTATCAACACCATTGCGAGCTCTGGCAAGTAGAAACATCGGACTCTAGAGATGATCTCCATTGCAGGCTTCTGCCTAGTTTGCCTGTGCTAATGTTGATGAAAATGGAAAATTTGTTAGAACTAATTAATAAACATGAATAATTAAGGGCGTAGATACTAATGGGAGGAATGTGAAACCCTCAGCTTTAATTTGACTGAAAATTACGATATGTACATTATTTTATGAGCAGAAAAATGACATAGTCTTATGATGATGTCATAACATGCACTAACACGTGATCAAGCTGGATCATAGACAGAAGCACACAGATTCATGTGTGTATAGTTTTTTTTGGATTGAATGTGCATATATAAAGACATACCTAATCTTTCTTACCTTGTCGAAGTCAAGCTTTTGCGTGCATATATAGTTCATTCAAAAGAATGATATCATCATGACTTCCCAAAAGAATAATTTTAGTATACTATATTTCAGAGAAAAATAAAAAATAAAATGTCAATATATATTGTAGTAAAAATGTTGCAGGAACGTCTCCTATTTCACATTTCAACTTCATTGGGATATATCATGAAATGCGTGTAGGAAAGTAGTATTGTATCAAGTGGAACGCTGAATAAGTACTGGGAGCTCAATTTGGTGACTAGATTCAATAATTTAAGCAATTTTAAATTAACTACATAGAATAGCATGTGCTGGGAATTGATTATAATGCACAAATTTATCAAAAAAATAAAAAAAATTCATATTTGATTTTCATTAGTTGATTGTTCACGCTGACATGATTAATTCTTATATTGACATAGTAACAGCAAGACCAATGACTTTGTATTAAAAAAATTAATACAATCATTATCAAAGGAACAGAACTGAAAAAAAAAGGATTCCCACCCATGGGATTTAGAAAAAAATGGAGAACACCAAACAACGGAGGTATTCTTCTGTAGGAATTATCAAATGAACACAGAACTGAAAAGAAGAAAATAAAATAAAAACAAAAGATCACACGACAAACCATTACAAGCAAGTCTATACAAAAATATCCTTAGCACTTGTCCCTTGTGTACGACCAGGGACTGGAATAAATTATGTTAACCGACACCTTGGTCAATTTCTTTGTTCTGCAATCATTATCGGGCCCCCTGTGCATATATAGCAACTCGAACCACTAGGATTTATTTGTCCAAATCCATTTGATCGGGAAATACATCTAAGTTGCTGAGTTGCATTAAAGAAAAGGTAATTTGTGAAGTAATTAAAGAGTAATGGATGCGGAGGTTTTGATAGTTTTTATAACACTCTTATAAGCGCACTCCGTCATGATGCAGTAGACACTACGATATCTATGCAATGCTAATATATTTGATTATTTGCAAAAGAATGTGGAATAAAATAAAATTTTAACATAAAAAGTGTGAAAGTTTTACGTCAATCTATACTTTGTCTAAACATATGTCATAACTATTACAACTAAATATAAATCTAAATCACAAGAGAGACACATAAATCTAGCGACATAGCAATTTATGAACACAAGTTGTTGCACAAAAAGAAAAGGAAATATATCTAAGTTGCTGAGTTGCATTAAAAAAAGTAATTTTTGAAGTAGTTAAAGAGTAATGTATGTAGAGCTTGTGGTATTTTCCATAACTAGTAACGCCCTAGAAGCACACTTCGTCATGTGACAGTATGTCCTCCTGAAAATGTTACAACATCTATGCAATGCTAAAATATTTGATTATTTGCAAAAAATATGGAATAATATTAAACTTTAACATAAAAGTGTGAAAGTCCTAGGTCAATCTATAGTGTCTTTAAACATATGTCATGACTATTAGAAAATATAAATCTAAACCAAAATAGAGACACATAAATCTAGCGTCATAACCATTTACGAGCACAAGTCGTTGCACATGCCACCAGTCAATATATCTGCAGGATCAAATACAAAGGAGTCAATTTCTTTGTGAGCTATAAAGCCCAATATCATACGACAACAAATAGATAGAAAGATCATGATAGCATAAGGCATGAAAATAAATCAGGGCTGTAAGATATGCAATCAAAGTAAGTAATCATTAACATACATGACATGTGCTATCCAGTAAAGGTCAATGCTTTGATTTCAATATCTTCCATTCGATTCTCTAGTTCAATGTGTTACCTTCTTTTATATGCAGCGCTTTGGTTTTTCATACAATGCTCAAGTTTGATACGATGCTCCAATTACAATGCTTTAATTCAATACAATGCTATGATTAAAATCCAATGCTCTGAATATAATGTCGTTAATATTATTATCTTTGACTAATCTCATTAGTGACTTTGAAATAATGCTCATGAGTTTTTAGGAGGTTCATCAATACGATGGTTAGTGATAGTGTACAAACTAGACAACGGACAACAAGGGGAGGATGATCAAGAATCCTCTTTGTTGCACAGTAGGGAAAAGACCATACAACAAGAACTAAATAGCTTCATTGCACCTACGCTACTAATCCCTAACAATTCGATTAATTATCAATGAATCCCAACAATGCAATACATGATGACCTTATCTTTCTTTTACTTATCTTGTTTAAACCATTTTCTTTCCCCAATATTAGTCTTTATCATTACACAAGGAGTTTAAGGTCTTCAATGTAATACGAAAACACATTATAACAAATCAACCTAACACCATATCTAAGATGAACATGGTCTGTGTTTAATGGCATGACTTACATTGGGCATATGTTGCCGAGTTCTGAGCATCAATGTAGGCCTGTTAGAGTTTGACATGGACGTGCTCTCTTATTTGCATATGGTACTGATGCGCGTAGTGTAACAGATCAGGTCATAACAGAAAAGATCCAATTGTGACACAATTTTGACAACTCTAATGACACCCGATTGTTCACTACAAAGGCAAGTTTTAAAAGTTATAAAACATCAAATTACACAACTACTGCTTCCGCAAGCGCACGAGTAGTTGGGGCACTTTGGAGTCGATCCACAGGACTGATCAACTAGGTTTCTAGAAAGAATCCTAACTCAACTGCATTAGACCAAGGGGAAAATATTGTTGGTTGGAATTGTTTTTGAGTTTTCTAAATTAGAGAAAGTAAACAAAGGAAATATCAATGATAAATATTTCCAAGGAAAAGTTCCACCCCAGGTTCATCTGTAGTTGTCAAACATTAAAAACATATAAATCAAATCTATAAGGAATTCAAAGAATAAAATCATGTAGCATTCCACTGCTCACTAATCTAATCTAAAAATTGACTTTTCTATGTCTTAGATTGATCGAGTAAGTTATCTAGGGGAAAGACCCACTGTCGTCACAAGAATATCCCTTGAAATCATTTAAAAATAATACGCTTAAATCAATCTGTTGAATCATCACAAGTTATCATGTTTCCCCTTGTTATGCCAAATTCCTCTACACGCAACCTTAGACGATCCCGCCAAGGCTTGATCTAGGTGAGGATGTACAGACAAGGACTAGGTTGATATCGAACTCAACACGTGGATCGTCACAATCAATTGTCACTAGCGAACACTCTTCGTCGTGACAAATACCTCGGTCACACGACCTTGGGCAATCCCGATCAAGGGTAATCCCAGTTAAAGAGTTGCTACTGAGAAAATTGATGGCTACTAATCCTTCCCAAAAATACACACCAATTGACCATCTTGGCGTGAGAAATATAAAACAGAGAATAGTCACACATGTCCGTCACAAGCAAGTTATTCTTCAACAATCGTGATAGATCCCTCGGTTACATGACCCTAGAAGATCTTGGTCAAGACTTGGTCTAGCTGAAGGAACAATCGAAGACTTAGGTATATGACTACTTCAAAGATTTCCCAATTCTCAACAGTTGTGACAGATTCCTCGGTTACACAACCTCAAGTGATCCTGGTCAAGGCTTGACCCGAATGAAGAGAAACAACTTCGATAAAATCAAAAAATTGCAAGTCTTTCAGAATCGACTTAGGATATAGTTAGCCAACTTTCGTTGCACTAACTTGAGAAAGATCAAGCATTCCACAAGTAACTCTTTCTCGGCTAAATCAAAATGCTAAATTGATTTCTTGGTTCACAACCTCATCACAAGTGTCGTCATCAGCGGGGTTATGACGTGCAACAATTTTCCGATTGTGATAGATGCACAACTTCGAGCGATCCTTTTCAGGCTTGGCTCGTATGAAAAACCTACACTTGAGAGGATGGTCATGTGAACAAAAGTGTCATGTTAAATCATTCACAAGCATTAAGCACATGGTGATAAAGAACCAAACTTGCAATTAAATAAAAAGTCTAAAAATGATTCATAGATGATTTAATATGATGACTACAAAGTCTGCCTGGGTCTTCACAAAGCCTCAGAAATAAACTAAACTAGCCCCTAAGTCCCATGAGTGACAGTAGAAACATTATTCTGAAAAATTAGAAAGAAAACAAAAAAGTTTGGAGGCGGCTTCTTCCTTGTTGTCACCAAGAATTTCCTCTGGTCAAACTCCCCTGTAGATGGTGTTGATCTTCTCTTTAAATAGATTCCTCAAAACATCTCTTCATCGTGTCTTGATCAAGAGAGAATTTATCATCACCGTTGGATTGAGATCTTCAATAACTTTCGACGGATTTCTATTACAACTGGTAGTTTGTTTCCTTATTTATCTAGATTGTTATAATCTCAAATAACCATTGGTGATTTCTTTTCTTAATTGTCCAAGTTGTTATAATCTCCAATAACCGCTAGTGATTCCTTTAATTGTCCGATTTGAAATTTGAATTGCGCTCCCTTGAATTGTGGTTGCATTCCTTCAAGCCGCTTCTTCCCTTAATTGGTTCATGATATGTTTCCATAATTGAGGTTGACTTGATTAGGAAATCTTCTTTCTCTCTTGATTGTGGGGATTCCCTTCGTCATTGTGGCGAATTGAATTTGAATTTGAAGGGGACGGATCCTCACTTGCCTATTCTGCATTATTAGCTTCAAAACTGCATAATAAACCCAATTTTAAAATGATATGCAATATTTCCTGAAAGTGGATTAGTCAAATATAGAAATGCTGCAATTTGGTAAAAAGGTGGCAAGAAAAACTCAGTGGCGTGCAAAACACGATAAAAGATGGCATGAATGAGGGGTAAAAAGTGGTGATTTTAGCCACTCATCAGGTACAATCATCGCATTCTGGGTGATGCAGTCGCGTGAGAATCATCCACAGACCATGTGCCACCAATGCATGCATTCTTATAAATATAGTTTTAGATGGAAACAAACTCATTCACATTTTGCATCAAGGGGTTAACCCTCCGACAAAGGTCATGTCTCATCTTAATCCAATTAAAAGGAGAATAAATGTAGAATAATCTAGGGCACAACTTCTTCGCATTTAGGGAGACATGGATCATATCCTGTATATATCATACAATGTTGCATAATCGTTAAAGGTCTAAAGTTTGGCACTACGGACACAATCTGTGTCTGGTTCAAACATGATTATAGGGTTTGAGCCCTATGGACACGGGACGTGTTTGAGGTGGATGAAGTTCTGTCCAACCACTTAGGTTGTGACGTCTTTACTTTCGATGATTTTATTTAAGTTGTTCGTACAAAATTATGCATGCAATCATATCTGAACTAAAATAATGTTTCAGGATTTAACAAAAGTCTAGAGTTTATACAACATCTTGAGAACTATGTTAATCTAGATATCAAAACTTAGCATGCATTAATCTATTAAAAAATTTTATCTAAAAGGATCTGCCTAAAAACAAGGTCCCTCGCCTTCATTTCCTTGTAATTCGTGCCGTCATTGATCTCCTTCGTTTTCCCCTAGTGAGGTTTTGGTATGAGGATCCAGAGGAGAGAGGGAGAGAAAACTTAGATCATAAGGGAGAGGGATCAAGTCCTTACCTCTTCACCGATGGAGAAGAGAAGAGAGAAGAAGAAAGATGAAGGAGAATTCCTCTATGACGTCTCGACAAAGAAAATAATGACTATGGTGGTTTCTCTCATGCCCTAGTTGTCTATTCATAGGGGATTTCTAGGGCTTTGACTACTTTTATAATGAATACAGATCTATTTATTTAAACCTAATTGGAGACCCAAACTTGTGCCCTCAACACGGTCCGTGTTCGAATTGACCATGACCATCATTCGGCCTTTGACGCAAGTTAGGTGTTACACTATAAATCTCCTAAAAAAAGAATTCATCATTGAATTCAGGTCAGATATAGAGGCTTACCAAGATAATTTGGGAATTCCTTGCGCATCTCGGACTCAAGTTCCTATGTAGTATCATTTTCCCAATGTTGACTCCATGCTACCTTGAGTAGTAACACCTTCTTGTTGCCTTGATGTTGAATGTGATACTCCAAGATCTTCACCGAATACTCTTCACAAGTGTGATCCTTTTTCAGGTTTGGTTCTTCAAATCGAATTATGTTTGCATAGTCATGCTGGTATTTCCTAAGGATGAGCACATGAAAGACATTGTGCACATGGCCATATGAAGGGGATAGTGCTAGTCTACATGCTCCTTCACAAACCAATTATAGCATCTTGAATGGGCCTACGTACCGAGGGCTAAACTTTCATCTTTTGTTAAATGTCATGATAGCCTTGGTTGGTGAAATCTTTAACATAACTTTGTCTCCAACCTTGAAGATTTGTTCTCGACATCCTTTATTTGCACATGTATTTTTTGATTTTGTGCGCCCTTAATCTTTCTCCTGATTAAGTCAACCTTGTCATCATATTGTTTCACCACATCAGTGTCTAACAACTTCTTGATGCATGTCATTTTTGACATATTTTTACATAACATATTTAGTTTATTTTTGAATTAATTTGTCCATGACATACATCATTTTACTTAATTTTTCAGTTTATTTATATGAGCCGGTATCCACCCAATTTTTTGTATTTTCTAATAAGGTTACATAAAAAGACGGCAAAAGTCAGTACGAATTGAAAGAAATAAATATTTGAGTAGATTAAAAGACAATTTTTTTGTCATGACCATAACAAGCAATGTTACGACCGTGACCACAAGGCATCCAAAGGCATAAATACTCACGATCGTGATGGACATTTCATGACTATGACCACAAGCACGGCAATTGAAAGGTCGATTAATCACGACCATGATGATTGATTCACAACCGTGGCCGGAAGGAAGATTTTAATTGACACATTGAGAATAGAAATCATGACCATGACGACATATGCATAGACAACATCACGATCGTGAAGAATGATCAATTTAAATATTCACGATCGTGAAATCAAGTTCATGGGCCATGAAGATCGATGAAGTTTACACTCACGACCATGGAATCCAGTTCACAGACCGTGAAGAATTTGAGAGATGGAATCAAAGTACGCTCACGGCCGTGAAATCCAATTCAAGATCATGACAGTTATCCCACAAATCGATCACAGTTCGGTCATGACTGTGACACATGAATCTAAAAAAATTATTCTAATCCAGTTCTATGCTAGATATATCCAAACTTCCATTCCAGTGTGATTGTTTTGCCTAATCTAATCACATTGAAGAGTTGGAGATTAACTTCACTTCCAAAGATTCTCAAATCCTCCTTTTGATATAAATAAAGCAAAAATCCCTTTTAAAAAAGAGGTGGGTGTTGAATCTAGGATCCCGAGAATGTTTTGAATGATCACAAATTTGTAAGTGAACTCAACTTGTACTGATGAACTTGTTTGAGCTGATTTCTGTAACAGGATATATTCAAGTTCAGTACAGTGGTCGACCTAAGCTAAAGGAATGGGCGACCGCTGCACACGTAATTT
Source organism: Pontederia paniculata (assembly GCA_001647135.1). NCBI lineage: Eukaryota > Viridiplantae > Streptophyta > Magnoliopsida > Commelinales > Pontederiaceae > Pontederia > Pontederia paniculata. The sequence continues at coordinate 10,734 of LTAE01012109.1, read as the reverse complement.
ATACATGAAGAACCATATGTGTGCAGTGGGC
>LTAE01012107.1:0-14309 GCA_001647135.1 Pontederia paniculata | reverse complement strand
TAATTTCATTCTCTTGTTCAACAAACAATTCTTGAAATTCGTCTTCTATCTCAGTTCTATCAATTGCTACTTCAGTAGTACTTTGGTCAGCTTGCATTTCAATAATGGTTTGGCCCACTTCTTCTTCTTCTCCAAGATTACTCTCTTGGCAGCTCTAGTTCTCTGAAGATCAACATCTTGATCAACATCTTCTTCTCTTGCACAGCTTCCCCTGAACTTGAAGATCATCTCCATTATCAAGTCCATTATCTTCTTCTTGATCTCTTTGATCCTCATGACCCTCACCCTCACCTTGAGCTTCTTCTTTAAGGTGTTCTCTATGTCCCTCCTCTTGAGTCTCTTCCTGATGTCTCTCTCCTTTTGGGGGTTCTTCACTCCTCTTACTTCTTTCTCCCCCTTTGTAATTATCAAAAAGGGGAGTCCTATAGGGGTCAAACCCTACTGCCCTCATGAACCCATCCACTGCATCCCAATGGCAATAGGCTTGATTATGATGAACAGCAATCTGTTTACCAACTTCATTACTCTCAAACTGCTCATCTTCAATTTTCTTCATAAATTCAAGGGCTTGACTCAGTTGGGTGGACATGGTGCTGAGTTAGGTTGACATGGTATCCACTTTGATGCACAAGTCCAATATGATCTACTTGGAGGTCATGTGATTGAGAATGTGGAGGTGCCAACAGCTGTAGAGGGTGTCCTAAGTGGTTGAGGAATTGGTTTAGGATTTTTTGTTGTAGAGGGATCTCTAGGAGGTTCAAGTTGCTGATACACAGTATCTTGATACTCGGAGGCAGTGAGAATTCATTATTCTGAGGAGTATCCTTAGTAAGTTCTTTTCTAATCAGAGTAGAGAAGAAAATTTTGTCATTTTTAGTGGGGAACAGAATCTCTTCATTTTTGGCAAACAGAAGTTGTAGGGTTTTGTGAATTATAAAGGTGATAAGGTTTCCAAAATAGAGACGAGCGCCTTTGATCCATTTAGAGTTTACTTTCTCTTTGGTTTTGATGAGTTGATACATAATCAAATTTCCTAGTGAGATTCTAGGGGTTGCATGATCTACTAAATGGACAAGGACAGCTAGATCAAGAAGATTTACTCTTGTGTAATGACCAGCTCTAGGAAGTACTATATGTGTGATTATGTGATGGACAACTTTCATGACAGGGGAGAAATATTTATGGAAGGATCCTTGAACAAAAATATATGTTCTTCCTCCACTCATAGCTAGTGCAGCTTGTTTCTTAATGTAGGTGGTGTGAGGCCAATGCATTGGAGCAAGTTTTATATATGAGAAACCAAGAGTGTCAACGATCTCATTCAATTTGAATTTTGTCATGGAAAAATGCTTGCTATGCAGATAGGTTTTGATTTCTAGATAAGTATCATCATAGGTGAGGTTTGCATAAAAATATTTTACAACATAAGGATGAACTGACTCATCAAGGTCAAGGAATTTGATCCAGTCATATTGTTCAAAAATTTCTTTGAGACCAGGAAGTTGAAGATTCCCCAGCCAATGGAATGATATGGTTCAACTAAGCAGTGTTCATCATAGAGGATTAAGTATTGATTTTGAACCAACTCACTGATATACTTAGGGTGACGAAAAACTTGGTCAGTTGAAAGAGGATTGTCGATTGTTTGATCATTATCGGGAGAGGGTTCTGATGGTTGGACGGAGTGTTCTCCTGTGTCAACTGTCTCTTGTGGAATGGAGGAGTATGATTCTTCCAGTTGTTCTTCTACTTGTTTTCTTTTTACTAGTACTCATTTTTTAGCTATTTTCTTAAGAGGCGACATGGTTCAAGGTAGATAAGAAGGAACACAGAAGTGAAAATGCAATGAACTAGGAGAGATTGATTGTACTGGAAAGTGTAGAGAAACTTAGGGTAGTGTAGGAAATCGAAGATATTTGATTCTTTAGAGAACAAACAACATTTATAGCAAAATTTAGACCTAGTTAGAACTTAGATAGTAAAACCAAGAATTTCAGCTTTAACGATGCATAGAGGTAATGTTTTTAGGTTTACCTAGATGTTTGAATCCTCGTCTGAGAAGGCTTTGATCGCTTCGAGTTCGCTAGGGTTTGCAGAAGATTTGAACGAGACTCGGAGGGAAGGAGGCGGAAGAACACAAATGGTCGCCCTTTGAGTAAACTCAAAATATGATCCCACTATATATAATGTTCTCAACATCGGTCACCGGAAAGAGATTATAGGTCGATCGAAGTGGCAGGGGTGTCATGTTATAGTCATAGTGGTCGTCCTATGGTATCAATGAACGCCCTTTACTTGGATTGATCATGAGTCATGAATTGACTTCGATCGTCCGAAGTATGGACAATAAACCTTCGAAGTCCGAAGTGTTGCAAGGCTTTCAGAACATAGGACGCCCTTTGTTTATAGAGTGGTCGACTAATTCATGGCAGAGTACTTATATCAGTCGCCTAAAAATTTACAATGGGCGTTCGCTGTTAGGGATCACTAGATATCAACAATGTGTTTCAGACGTCCGAAGTTTTGTGACCAACCTAATACTTAATCACCTTATCATTTACTATTCGAGATCCTTCATAGTTTCATTTGGGATAGATATCTATGGAAAAATAGATGTTGTTCATGTATGTGTGGTGCAACATAATTAATTTACAATTTTATTAATCAGTGATGCTCGCATAAGTAAGTCACCAATAAATTAAGTTATTTACATATTGAACATATCTCCTCCCAAATGCTTTATAAAAATATCAACTAATTGTCTCTCAGTTGGGACATGTTCTATAGATATGGTTTTGAGTGATACATGTTCTCTAATGAAATGATATCTTAAATCAATGTGCTTAGTTATGGAATGTTGCACACGATCCTTAGTCATTTCCATAGCACTTGTACTATCACACTGTAATGGCATACTTTCACATGTTATGCCATAATCTGGGAGTTGTTGTTTTATCCACAACAGTTGAGCACAACAACTTCCAGCATCTATATATTCAGCTTCAGCTATGGAGAGTGCAATTGAGTTTTGCTTCTTGCTAGGCCAAGATATTAATGAGCTACCAAGAAAATAACACATACCGTTAGTGCTCTTTCTATCTACTCCACATCCAGCAAAGTTTGAATCAGTGTAAGCATGAAGATCAAATAAGGATTTTTTGTCACACCACAATCTAAGTTTTAAGTACTTTTCAGATGTTTCATAATTCTTTTGGTGACCACTAAATGAGAATCCTTAGGATTGGCCTAAAATCTAGCACATAAACATACACTGAACATGATGTCTGGCCTAGAAGCAGTCAAATATAAGAGACTTCCAATCATACCCTTGTATAATTTATTATTTACACTTTTGCCTTTTTCATCATTGTCAAGTTTAGTAAGAGTACTCATGGGAGTAGAGCTGAGTTTACAATCATGCATTCCAAATTTCACAAGAAGCTCCTTTGTATACTTCCTTTGGTTTAGAAAAATCTCATTCTTAGTTTGCTTAATTTGGAAACCAAGAAAGTATGTTAAATCTCCCACTAAACTCATCTCAAATTATTTATGCATGAGAGTCTCAAATTCTTTATACATTTGAGAATTTATGAATCTGTAGATATGTCATCCACATATATGTGCACAACTAATATGTCATTCTCAAAATGCTTCAAAAATAAAATTGTATCCACTTTTCATTTTAAAAACCCATTTTCAAAAAGAAATGAGTTCAATCTCATCCCAAGCTCTAGGAGTTTGTTTTAGTCCATATAGTGTCTTAGAGAGCTTAAATACATGATCTGGGTGTTTTGAGCTATCAAAATCTAAAGGTTGTTCAACATAAACTTCCTCATTTATATACTCATTTAGAAAAGCTGACTTGACATCCATTTGAAATAATTTAAAATTTCTGAAGCAAACAAATACTAAAAAAATTTAAATTGCTTCTAAACGAGCAACTGGTGCAAAAGTCTCATCAAAATCAATTTTTTCAACTTGAGTAATTTTTCGCAACCAATCTAGCCTTATTTCTCACAACCACTCTAGTTTCATCTGGTTTGTTTCTAAATACCTATTTAGTTTCAACTATGGGATGATCCTTAGGTCTCTTTGTCATATATCAAACTTGATTTCTCTCAAAGTTGTTCAGTTCCTCATGCTTGACATTTATTCAGTTTGGATCATCCATTGCATCCTCTATAGTTTTGGGTAATATTTGAGATAAGAAAGCAGAAAAAATACAAAAGTTTTTTAATGACTTTCTTATTTTCACACCTTCATTTATATCTCCAATAATATTGTCTAAAGGGTGTGAATGTACTTGTCTCCAATTATTATGCTCAATAGGAGTTAATTCTACGTATATATCAATTATTTATGGATTTTACTCATTCAGCATAGCAATTTCATCATTTGTGGTTTAAATAGGTTGAAAATCCTCTTCCTTATAGATCAGCTCATCTAGGTCATGATCATCTTCATTTTCCCTTTTTGAGATCTCAATCTTTTCAAGTTGATCAATGATATTGTTAATCTCATTAAATATAACATGTATTGATTCATCAACTACTAGTGTTGCTAGCATGTTAATTCCTTCCTTAATCTAGTGGAAATTTTCAAGGGCAGCATCATCGATGGCAAAGGAGGAAAGGGAACACCGTCGAGTCTTCGAGATGTTGATCTCATGTGTATCGTAGTTGAAGAATGGCAGTGGTGAGCGCGATATAATATGTGATGGTGTATTTGCCGCTTCTCTGTCATCGTCGGCTAGGAAGTTGATGTTGATTAGGGGAAACTCGTCGAGAGAGGAAAAGAGAGAGATCACCTTTGTCGATTGCAATTGCGGACGCTGACCGTGAGGGAGTTCACTGATGAAGCACTTGTTAAATAGACTCGCATCCATGTTCTAAATGTCACGATTGTGGGAAGACGTGCATGAAAGAGCCGTTAGGACTCGATCATGGCCGTGACCTATGAAAAACCATTAGAATTAAATCTCACGCGCATGTTCATGGCCCGTGAAACAACATTCATGGTCGTCAAAATAAATCTAAGCTTGTCATCCACATTCAATCACGATCGTGACTGGGTTTGTTGCAGCCATGACAAAATATGAGTCCTTGGTCGGCGTTCGGTCGTGGCCATGAACTTAGGTTCACAATCCGTAAATTTGTTGATGAAATTTTCCACCCTTTCTAGCAATCGTGGGCTCCAATTCGTCCAGCCTCCTATTACACTTCTGTAGCGATCATGAGATGGTCCTTCACGGGAATGAGGTTCTTTGATTTTACTTATTGCACTCCTATGATTAGATGCAAACACAAGCCATAATTGCATAGTGATAGACATGAAACTTTAGTAAGAAAAGATATATGACATGGTTAAGAGTGATATTCAATAATACACGTCTTCAGTTCATTTGATCATATCGATGTGTAAATTTCCATTTGATTAATTTCTCACTAGAAAATCCCTTATCTTTAAAATATTAAAAGCAAAGCCATATCATAGCTATAGGACTTAAGTGGGCATAGTAAATGTTTGTTTCATTCTACGTAACTTAATTATCGAGAAGGGTGGTGACACTTTGCTAGCACTTCTCATAGCACTATTTCAGGGTCCCAATGTAACTTTCTCATAGTGCAAAAATTCATCAACATAAGAGGCAAATGACTCATTTGTAAGGAAATGATTGTAATGAAATGTGTGAAAAAGATTCAGAAAATTCTAATTAATTGATTCAAGAGCTAGATTGTATCATTTCTTTTTCATTTGACATGCTAATGGAGTGCCTAGATAAATTCTCGAACTTCTTACAAATTATAACGAAGGGTTGTACTTAACAAAATTCCTTGTGAAAAACTTTCTTTATTTTAAGTATTATTTCATTATGGAAATATGATTTTCATGTCAATTCTTTTTTATTTAAAATGATGGGAGACCATCCACCCCACAAAGGAAGATAGGAGAAAAAAGAGGAGATGATGTTTGCATGGACTATAAGAAGAGTAAATTTTAAAAAGAAAAACTTGGGTTAGTCAGTTCGAAGTCACGATTATAAACATATTAGTTAGAACCAAGATTTGATTCCCTTGCAAAACTAAGCATTAGTAAATTTCGATTACTTTCTTTGTCAACCAAAAGTGTTAGACATGAAAGTTGACAAACAATGAAAACCAATGCAAAGGCCATCAGCGAAAACCTAGAAGACAAGAATGAGTGAAGAACATACAATAAATATTTGCAGATCTTTTTTTATATTTTACAAACCAATCAATTTATGCTATTAGGTATTACGCTGGAAGCATGGAGGACTAATCGGACGCATACCAACAAGACAAGTCACGAAACTCAATCGATGATATTAAGAGGTTTTGATCAAAAGAAGTCAACATATTAACGATGTAGATAGCTAAGTATTTAAGAAGGTTGTAAAAGCATTAGATTTAAAGAGTGATTTGAATAGAAATGAAAGAATTCCTAGAAGAAATTCTAAATTCCACTTTGAACGTTCCTAGGTCGAAGGCATAATTGTTTCACACTAAGAATTCATATACTTTTAATCTCTATAAACACCAAGTATTGATATAATTTTTGTCTCCTACTTGTATTACTGTATATTCTTTTAATCTCTCTTATTGCGTCGACACTGGTTTTTCCTCCCTTATTTTTCTCGGATATTCAGTATCATGTTATTAAACACATTAATCATCTTTGTTATTATATATTTGCAAAGAATTTGCCAAATCATAACATATATTTGATTAACATGTTAATAAAATTATATATTTACCAAATATATAATTTTTGTTGTTATATATTTATGTCTGGTAAAAGATAATAAGGTATCACCGAAAAAATAAGGGCATCGGGCTGAAGGACAGAACATAAACAATAAATAAAAGATTAAATTCTCAAAATAAAAAAAATAAAAGCCAAAAAACAAATGTAGGCATCATTTGACGCAACCAACAGAGAACGAAACGGGTGGCTGGCCGGATGATAACCAAATAGAAAAAAAAACCTATTTTTTTTGCTATACGAGAAGGTCCTCTAAAAATGGCTGACCTGCGCCATCCTCTTCTTCTCTACCTTCTCACAGAGGTCTCTTCTTATATAGGAAGAAATTTTTCAGAAAAGCAAAAATACAATTTCGTTCATTGTTTCGTTCTGTGGGAAGTTCGGTAAGCGGATAGCCGATGGAAATGCAGCAAGCCGACCAGTTAAATCTTCCCAATCGAGATCGATGTCGCTACAGCCGAATCCGGCGATTTCAAGATATAAGGGAGAGGAAAAGGCTCCCAAGATCTCGGTACAATGCAGCGATTACTCAAACCATCATTCCAAAAAAAAGTACAAATGTTGTAGGAGAAACGCAAAATAAAAGTCGGCAGAAAAAGGCAGAAGAAGACGGAGTGGAACAAGCGATCGGCAGCCAGAGACACCAGAAACCCTAGACAGCATGAGCACAACGAGAAGTCATAGTAGTACCTTTTATAGGCCACGATGAAAGCGTTCGTCGTATTGGGTTGAACGATTTCAAATGAATTTGGGCCCATTATTATCGTTATGGGCTGAAAGATAATACTGTTCGACTCTGTTGATTGGCGTGTTTATTTCTTTATTATCGCCTCTCTTTTAGATTGGTAACTCATAATTCATCCATGGAAATTGGAAATAAGATAAAAATAATGTGTTAAATCTACTATACTGTGTGATTGTTTGGCTATAAATGAATTTTGGGAAAAACGTGAATTATGAGAAGAAAAAAAACTTTTAAGAAATACTTGTTTTTTTATGATAAACATTATGGTGAAAAAATAATTTTCGCTCATGAATTGTTTTTTACTGATAAAAAATATGGACAACTCCTCAACACGGATAGCAGTCACTTGAGCCATGTTCGTGCAAACTTTTTTCAATGTTTCCGTAAGAAAAAAAAAATCATTGAAGAAACCGCGGAATTGCACTTGTATTAACATTCATCAACATTTATATAATAGCACAATGAATTATAACTGGTTCTTTAGAGGAGTGGAAGAAACTTGCTCCAGTATTATTTTCCTCGGGCGCCTTTTATACTGATATTGTAATACAAATTTTGGTATTATATACATAATGCTCCTATTGTCGGAACAATGGAAGCACATATGCACTATAAAATAGCAAGACTAAAGGCCACTGTTTGCTCTCCACAACCTCCACAGTGCAGCAAATACGGCACCAAGAACCACAAGTAGCCAAGTATAAAGCTTGTCAGTATTTAAGCTATAGACATTTCAATGGAAGACTTTGCAAGCCACAGCAACCCGGGATCATTCCTTTTCAAGACCATGAATGTTTCAGCTCGGCCAATTTCATCGTGCACAACATCTTCACAGAAGCCGACTATAGTAAGAACCTCCATAGCAGCTGTTTTGAAGGCAACGTACATTAATAGAGTGCTGAAAGCGGTAACCCAAAACTCGTCTTTTATATGATAAAAATACAGAAAATACAAAGACAAAGCATAATACCACCACCAACCTTTGTAGTTTGCCACATTTCTCTGAAACTGAGGATTGGCCTGTAAAATAGGAAGAGCAAAAAGAAATCAAGCTCCAAAAACATATAGGATGCTAATTTGAGGAGCTTGCAAAAGGTTAAATACTCGTCTTCAAGATGGAGAAAAGGAAGAAACCAACCTTTCTTAGTCTTTTAAACCTTGTGTCACCTGGGTGTTCGATCACATTCCTGCCACAGCAAGTTCGATGGTCACAACTCAGAGTGGAACAAGGAAAGGGCAATGCTGAACAAACAATTGAAAACAACTGAAAGATTAGCCGGTAAACCTGATTATCTTAAAAAGAGTTTGTAGAGCAGTAGCAGCCTCTGGAGGTGTTGCTTCGGATCTAAGCATGTTGACGGCCTTCTGGATGCGTGAACAAACAGTTGCAGCAGGCTCTGCTACTGTTTGAAGAAGCTCTGAATTGTGAGACTCAAAATCATGATGCACCTCCTTTTGTGTGTTGAAGGTGCAATCTCTAATGGAGTCATCAGGATCAGGTTCTGAAATATTTTGGTTGTTCAAGTCTATCTTGATGAACACGGTACCGACAGAATCAGGCTCATCTATAAAGTACGTAACTTGAGCAGCTAGTGAGTCATCTGGGTCAGGTTCACTGCTAGACAATACACAGCCCTTAGCCTGGGAACCGTCAGGATCTGGTTTCCTTATTTGTTTAGAACCCAAGGAATCATCAGGATCTGGTTCTGTTATTTTTTTAGAAACCAAGGAATCATCAGGATCTGGTTCTGTTATTTTTTCAGAAACCAAGGAATCATCAGGATCTGGTTCCAACATGGTTTGGAAATTCAAGGGATCGTCAGGATCTGGTTCCAACATTTGTTGAGAATTCAAGGAATCATCAGGATCAGGTTCCAACATGTTTTGATTGTTCAAGGAATCATCAGGATCACGCTCCAACATGGTTTCATTGTCCAAGGAGTCATCAGGCTCAGGTTCCAACATCATTTTATCACAGGAATCATAAGGATCGGGCACATCATGCCTCTCATCCACAAGCGATGATTTTGAAGCTCTATATGCTGTTATATTACCATGCAAAACAGCATTCGATACACTTTCTGGATTGTCGAGGTCCAATTCAACATCTCTACATTTTGTATCGCCCGTCAACTCACTAACATCAGGATCAGGTTCGCTTGCTGTATAAGGCATGCGGGTAGGTAAAGCATGAGCATCTCCTTCAGATACTCCCAGGTCAGTGTTTGAAGCATTTACCAATCGGCTGACAGCAGCAGCAGCAGATGATGAACGCGCAGAAGCAAATGGATTCAATGTTCCCCCAAGCTTGTGACCAACGATTATGTTCCTTCCAATGAAATCATCATGCTGGTCAGAGGAAAAGGATTTCTGACCACGTAACGTATGACTTTGTGATTTTGTCCAATCTAGCTTAGCAGCTTCGTCATTCAACTGAAAAGCAGAGGTACTAGGATGAAAAAAAAAGCTAATAGATGCGACACTAAATGAAGGCATTGAAATATACCTGTTTATTTAGAGCAAAGAAGTTGGAATCATGCTCGCTATGCACCATGTGAGCCTAAAATGCACAGGAATTAAAAAATAAGTGACAAGTGACAACAATCTCAAACAATAAAATGTGATATCAGATGAAAGTATTAGATGCATTCAGTGATAAGAAATGCATACGAGTTCATGCAGAAGTGTCTTTTTTATTCCTTCATATTTCCTAAATCCTTTGAGATCATCTGTGCGCAAACGAAGGGATATCTCCTCTCCTTGGTTCTGTATTTAAAGAAAAAATAATGTTAATGACTATTTTGTTCATCTTGTCTTTGTAACCAACTAGGGATGTCAATCAAATATGTGTGAAAGAAAAATATAAACTAATTCAAGTCTACCTTATTGAAACCAAGAATGCACTTTGGACTGATGCCCACATACCCCTCAGGTGCCATCTCAGTCATAACACCGACCCTCCACCGATGCTGAAAGAATAGCCAATTGTGTAAGTCATCACGTGATAAAGGAGAACATATATCACAATCTTTTAGAAACCACCATTAGAGTCATTACCTTATTCATAATAGCAATAATTCCGGGATCACAAGCAAGCATGTGCAGCCTTCTCAATGCCTCAGATGGAGGAGGGTTCAGCTGAAATAAGAACGAAGTAGATCTGAGTACTGTCTGTTTTAGAATATAACAAAGGAAATTTTAATACTCTCTATTCTACAATATGAGAACAAAGGAAATTTTAGAGCTCTACTCTACATTATGTAGATCTGTACTCAAATAGTTTCAAATAGAACAACTTACTTCATTTTACCATAGTGATCAAGCATGTATACAAGCTCCTCAAAAAATTAAAAAAGGAATAATAGATACAAGCTGCAAGAAGATACCATCAATTATGCCAAACTACTGACAGAAAGATGATAAAACCACCTCAATTCCAGGAATATGAAGTGCACGAAATTCACAAAAGATATATGGCCCCTGCGGAAGTTTCAAAGGAGTTTGACTTCTATATCCTGCCCTTTGCCGTAACCTTTTCTCTTCCTCATCAAACCCAATTATCCTTAAATCTGGCTTTGTATGATCCTGGGAAACCTCTTCAATTTCTTCATGTGAAACACCCATCATCCTGATAGGTTTTCCCTTCAGAAAGAAACAAACAACTGGACATTTTAGACATTTCCATATGGTAGAAAAAAGAACGTAACAACAGATAAATTTTATGTTGGTAGATGAAGCTGCAACAAGACTATCAGTCTGTTATTGTAAAGCAAGACAGACAAGGACCAGAATTCAACGAAGGATTCCATGTTATCTGTCATGACCAATGGCATAAAAGTCTGTTAAATGTTCCAAATCTTTTACCATACATGCAGTTTTTATTCAATCGTAACTAGTCATACAATATGGATCGAAAGACTGCAATAGGTATAACTACAGTTCCAGGGATGTGTATATACCACAAAATGAAAAACATTTATCACAATGCAAATTATAAAAATGCCCCACGCTCATGCCTGATAAATATTGATGCTTTAAGCCAATGTGATTTGTGTACATGGATAAATGGCCTTTGACCTAGGAATAATTCATTTCAATGGTGTAATATTTTATAGGAAACTCAAAAACCAGTTGATCCTATTCAAGTGTCATAAAATGTACGACAATCAATTACCAGAGAATTCGCAACTGGCATATTATGTTTTTTATTTGAGAGAGTGGCATATCCTAATTGATAAATTTTAAATAGCTGATACAGATGGCACCCAAGTGAAAGAATTCGAAAGTCCAAAATTGAATTCTGCAACATGATAAATGGAGTAAAAACGTATCCAAGCTGTCTTTCACACAATCTACAAAATGTAGACGTAAAAACAACAAGGTAATATTGATAACTGAAAGTTATGTATTACCTGGATTATAGCAGCTTCTTGCAAGGTTAAACTTGAAAAGGAATCAGAAAATGGCATCACAACTTTTGAACCTTTGTTGTGAGGATGTGGAACAAAAAGCCTTAGTGTCTCACGTTTCACATTTGTCAGCTCCTGCAACTCCTCACCAAGCTCCTTGACATAAGAGTTTGGTTTCACCACCACACTGAACTGCTTACCCCTCCAAGTAACAAGAATTTTATGCATATCTTGCAATTCCATAGTTGTTCAGAAAGATGCAGTCGCAAGTAATGTGTAACCAGCTCTTTCCTTCCAATATGCAAGAATGGAACCAATCAATACACTGTTCACGAAATGAACCAAGGTACTATAAGATAAATATAAAAGGGCATTTCAAGTGAATTTTGTCGCATCGCATGAGTTGAAATGAGATCAAACTTTGAACCAACTATTAAATGTAATAAAAACAGCCTGAATTGTAAAAAAATATTAGATACTAAAAAAGAAAAGAAAACATAATACCAAGTGACTATTAAATTATACAATTTAGTGACTAAAAGAAAATGGTCAGGGCAGGTTAACTTCTAAGCACAATATCAAAAAGACAGCTTACTGTTCTGGTTTCCGAATCTGGAATTATCTTTTATTTTGCTAAGTAGATATGACTATATGTGAGAGAAACATAAATCCGAGTTAAGAACTTCAATACCCATGTCACCGGATCTATTGTTGGATTCCCCGACTGACGTTTAATACTCAAGTTAATAAGTTTAAATATTAAAGGACACCTTGAAGCATCGGTAAACTATGATTCTAATTATCACTGACTAATTATAATCCTTGGATCAAAGATCATTGCATCAGTACCAAATAAAACATGACGACCAAATAGAAATGCAACTGGAGCAAAAAATAAGAAAAGAGAAAACTGACGACAACAAAACAACAGAGACAAATGATCGAAGCCACCACTGACAAAGGAGAAGAGAAATCTATCACAATTCTTATATTACTTTTTGTATTGCTTAAAGAAATTTAGTTTGCGTTTGGGCAATTCTAAGCATATAATTCTAAACTTACAGCTTCCACCAGATGAACATGCAGATTTAATTTCGCAAGCATGAATATGTTACAAGTTTAAGACAATTCGAGTTTCCCTCCCTCTATTCCAATCAAAAATTGCTCCAGGGTATTTTAAAATGTTTGAAACCTAAACGGTAAATGCAAGATCAAGCCACAACTGGAACTAATAAACCAACTCCACGAATCATCTAAATCTCGAATTCGATCAATTGACCAACACGAACAACAAGATCGAATTGCCGCACCAGCTACAGATAAGATTACACAGCATTCATCAAGAAATTAAGGGACAATAAAGAGAAATCTGCAACCACAAGAAACATAGAAATCGATAGGGCAAATAAAATAGCTCTTGCAAGAGACTGCGGTCATACCGATTCGGCGGTCGCCGGAGACGTGATCCAACCAATAGACCTCCCGGTCGCCCGGCGGGGATTCGTAGGCATCTACATAAATAGATATATGAAGCTTGTTGGGGAAGAAATGGATGCAACCACCGCCATGAGGTTAAGGAACCTTTGACCTCTGACTTCCGGGTTCCCATTACGAAGGGTTTTCGTGGGGGAGATGAGGCGGTAAGCGCACCGCGTAATGGATGGACCCGAACCGACGGCTCGGTAATGATTCACCAACCATAAGTGGAATCTTCTAGAAGCAGCGCGGGCATAGAGATTTATGTGACCAGTTTATGTGACGCCACCTTCCGGATATTTTTCCGTTTTTTTAATCGACGTTTGATTATATTTTTAAATGACGGGAAAAGAGATTAATATTTTCATTATCTTTATTTCTCTCTAATTATTTTTTCAACTTTAAAATAAAGTGGAAAGTGTTGAATCTAGGATCCCGAGTGTGTTTTGATGATCACAAATTTGTAAGTGACTTAGTCTGTATTGATGAACTTGTTGAGCTGAATTCTATAACAGGTTGATTCAAGTTCAAAAGATGTTAGATCGACCAAAGCTGAAGGAATGGACGATCTGTGCACACGGAGGATATATCGGAAGAACTATATGTGTGCAGTGGTCGTCCTAAGCATATGAAGTGGTCGATAGATATTGAAGAATACATGTGAAGAGAAGCTGAAGCATGAAGGAGTTGTAGGATCTGGATGGCACCAAGAGGGGGATGAATTGGTGTATAAAAAGTCTTTCTCTTTTCTACTTAACCTAGATGAGTTCTTTCAGCGGAAGCATACAAAATGCAGAACAAGTAGAAACGAAACAGAGAGAAGAGAGTAGAGAGAGAAAGAGAAACAAACAACACACATACACCAAGTTTGTTATCGAGGTTCGGCCGAACTCTTT
>LTAE01012105.1:3262-14313 GCA_001647135.1 Pontederia paniculata | reverse complement strand
TTGTAAGGGAGTCTTCGCCCTTGAAGAAGGAGTAAGTGATCTCCGGAGATCTCGGGTGCGAGAAGACTAGAGCGATGACGTAGGCCAGGAGATCGGCCGAACCTCGTCAACAAACCTTTTGTTTGTATGTCTGTTTGTTTTCCTATGATCTCCCTCTCCCTATTTACTTGTTTTCAAAATTATATGCTTCCGCTAAATATAATTCAACCAATCTAGAATAACAAAAGTGATAAAAGTTTTTATACACCAATTCAACCCCCCCTCTTGGTGCCATCCAGATCCTACAATCCTAGTCACATACAAAGTATTTCTTAAGAAATATTACTTCTATACAAAATATATTCTAGGAATTTTCTTTCCTTATAAATATGACTCAACCTCTCATATCTTCTCGCAATTTCTCCTCCTTCTCTCATCAGGGCATCTCATCAAGGAGGTGAAGAGGTCTAGAAGAAGGTTCATCTCGGAGGAGGAGCGAGGGCAAGCAAGGACAAGAAAGAAGAAGATAATTTGGCTACAAATCAAGGTATGTAATTAGGAGGATCAACTATCGGGTTTTCCATACGCATATGATAGAACAAAAGGATTCTATGAACAATGAAATTAGATTATAACTGTAGTAATGAATTGTTAATTATATGATGCTTTAATTGACCTCAAGAAAAAGACAATATCTACAACCGTCATGGATGACTCGGGAATCGAACCCGAACTACATTCCAGATGAGACGGTCCACGTTTGATGTTATAGAAACCACTATGTCACTCAGGATGTGGGTCGTGTCCCACATATGGCACTAGAGCAAGGGAAAATGTGCAGCATTTCCCCTTGATGCAGACCATATCCCTCGGATCAAAGACGGTGCCAACATCGAAAAAAATCTAACATGGACTATGTCTTGTCCCGACACTTATTGGCCATGTACATGAGACACCTAGAAAATGGAGCATTATAAAAGAGAGGAACATTTTGCCAAATAGGTATGCCTTTGGCGGATCTCTCATCGATATACAAATCTTTAAAGATGATTTTCATGGATAAGATTTTTGATGAAGGATTGCTATTAACATTTGTTTAGATTCTTGCATAGGACTTTTGATGAATGATTATTATAGGATTTGTTTAGAATATGCTGTTGACTTGAGACTTTAATAAAAATGCATGAATGATTTATTTTTATGTCAAATCTAATCAAATTTTTTTATATGAAATCATGATTATATTATTAATGAGGTTTATTATTTTCCTTTATGAGTAGATGCTCCCGCAAAGCGGCAGTGCCGTCTGAAGCCTTCTAGGCAGGCGTTGCTGCCCTTCTTCAGGCGCCAAGTGCAACTGCTGCATGCAGCAACAAGCGGTAGCGCCCGCTGCAGCAAGGAGCCGCTGTCCTAAAGCGACAGCGTCTGGAGTCTGCTGACAGCAGCAACAGGTGCCGTTGCAACGTTAGGTGTGAGGTATGGGAGGGACATATTTTATTCATTCATGTTGTTATTTTTATGCAAGGTGATCAAGTATGTATATTCTTCAAGCAAGGTTATTTTTTTGATATTCTACGTAATGCTTTAATTAGTTATTATTATAATGTGCATGATGTTTCAAGTATATGGAATTAAACTGCCAATATATGAATATTGCATAATGATATCATGTAACCTTTAATTTGATATAGGGATTCATATTATGATAAGGATATAATTATGTTTATGTTTGTTCATGCAAAGTGATTTATTATGATTATATACACCATGTTTTGGTTCTTTACGCAAGGTCATTATGATATTGTATATGATGCCTTTATTTAGCTCATTTGTATTATTTAGATTATTGATTAGAAATAAGAACTTTGTACTTTGATGTGATCAAATCATCACATTGAAGGAATTATGTTTATTGAGGTCATATTGCATGGACCCTATTATTATGGCCTAACCTTAGGTGTATGACTTATTATGTATTAATAAAATATAAGAAGATTTAATAATGTCTCAATTGTGGTCGATTGCCAAGAGTGATGTTATTAAAATTATGATGAATTATGTGTGGGACTTGTAGTATAACTGCAGTAAAACTATAAAGTTCCTATTGTATGGATTCCTCCCCTTCATGCAACAAAAAAGATTCACGTGCATCTTTCCCTTAAGGGGGCATGTTTGGTAATCCTGAGCCTGGGCAAATATGAGCACTCTTATGCATGTCACAAAGTCATTAAATGTAGCGACCAACTTAAACTCAGAGGCAAACATTAATAATGACTATTATTATTATTATTATTATTATTATTATTATTATTATTATTATTATTATTATTATTATTATTATTATGATGTATGATTTATGATTATGAATTTTGCAAATGCTTAATCTTGAAAGTAAGATTATATTATGAGCAAACCAAGGATAGATGACTTAAACTGAAAGAAAGACAAGAAATATGGTATATGTAATGAAGTCTATTGAAGATGAAAACTTTATGTCTATCTACTTATATATATGATTCATGCTATTATGATTTTTATATCGATGTGTTAATTATGCCTTACATACTGAGTTTTCATGAACTCACGGGAGAATTGTCTCTCTTGTATTAGATCCTGCAGGCACTTAATGATAGGTTAAATTATGGATGGCATGGGTGGCAACAGATGCGTGTGATGAGTGTACTGCACATGACATTGCTAGTCTAATTTGATCTTTTTTTTTCAGAATTATGGAGTTGTAATAAAGTTTTTATCCTTAGTGAATTTCTGGCAGTTGTTTATGAGACTAGCTTTAGCTTTATTTTAAAGACTTCCGCATTTTAATAAAAAATTTTGTTCTCTCTTTTTCTATTGTTTATTCAACTAATTATGATTGATTTATTATCATATTATTAGTCAAAATTTATGTCCAGTTAGCTTTTCAGATTATATGTATGTTTTATCTTTAGTAACATTCCCAAAAGTACATTCGAACGTTGGGTTCGGGTGTATTTTTGGGGGGGTTACAATTAGTCTAAAGATAGGACTCTTTTGATGTCCTATAATGTGTAAAAGAGTCCATGGGTAAAGCATCACAAGCAGCCATGGCATCCAGCTTAAGATCAAGTAAGACTATATGTTGTTCTTGAATTTGAAAATTTTTACTAAGTGATTTATTATACATGATGATGTATATTCCTCTGCGACGTGCATCAGCTTCATGAGGTCGAGGCCGAGGCCCAAAGACCAATGATCAAGAGGTGGTGCATAATGCGGGCCAAGTGGTCCAAGGCAGTCAGGTAGCCGACTATCCACCAATGCAACCACCAGTAGTCATTGTTGTATCACCGCGTCAAGAAGCTACTAAGGATACCATCCATGCATTCCTAAAGCTGCATCCACCATAGTTTGATGCATTGATGATTTCTATAAGGCAGAGCAGTGGATTGATCTGATGATGCACACATTCAGATTGATGCAGTGCTTAGAGGGCAGGAAAAGTTCTATACGCCACTCAATTGCTCATTGTGACTCTGATGAATTGGTTGAAGACGTTGCAGGCTACCAAGTTTGTCAATCAACAAGATATCCCATGGGCCAGCTTTAAGGAGACATTTCAGGCCCGCTATTTCCAGCATTTCGATGTAGCCAAAAGCAACAGGAATTCCTACAATTGCAGCAGAGGCAAATGACACTGGCATCATATCACACCATGTTCATCCAATTGGAGTGTTACTGCACCTTGAAGCTGATGGATAGGGAATGGGCTGATTGTTTCGTTGATGGTCTAAGCCCTGGTTTAAGGACGAAAACCCTCTTGGGGAACTGCGAAACCCTCGATGAGGATGTACAACTGGCTACATAGATGGAGAGGGATGATGTAGAACGTCAGCAGGACCTCAAGGGAAAAGTCCCAATGCTACCCTCCATACAGAATAGGTGCAGGTGGGACCACAAGCGTTCACATCGTAGTGTTGTACGAAGACATAATCATCGGGACCATCGTGTGAGGCCCTACATTCGTCATGATGCACCACCACCACAGCATTAGCAATGGAAGCATATGTGGCAACAAAATAGAGGTCCATGCTCCCACTATGACAAGAACCATTCAGGTGAGTGCTGAAACAAGACAAGAGTCTGCATCTATTGTCGAAAGCACAAATATTACATCCGACTTGATCGAAAGAAGGGTGGCCGGGACAATCGTGTTATAGGTGGTGCCAAAACATTGGTGTAGGGCAGGGTTTACAATATGCAGGCAGATGCAGCTCTACATGATAATGATGTCGTCGTAGGTACCTTACTCATTGCTTGACTTCCTTATACAATTTTATTTGATTCGGGTGCTACGCATTGTTTTATTTCTAAAGATTGTGCTGCTGCTTTGTGTGTACGTTTACATGATATAAGTTGTACTATGAATGTGACAACACCTAGGGGTACCATCCAAACTATGAAATACATACCCAATGTACCAGTAGTTGTGGATGGCAAGGACTTTTCAGTAGACCTGATTGTCATACCCATGGTGGATTATGATGTGATCTTAGGTATAGACTGGCTGTCATACTACGATGTCTTTGTATCTGTAGACAAAAGAAAATAATTATAGGTACACATGACGAACCACGAGCAACTATCAGGGGCACCACATCCACAGAAGATAAGGTGATTGTGTCTGCTATCAAAGCTCACAAGATGCTAAAAAGGGGATACAAAGCCTACTTAGCTAGCGTCATCAAAATAGATTGTGCTACTAATAACTTGCAGGAGATTAAACTAGCCAAGGAGTTCCTAGATGTCTTTCCAGAGGACGTGTCCGGTTTACCTCCCAGAAGAGATGTAGACTTCCGCTTCGAGCTTCTCCCTGGGATCGCACCTATCTCGAAAGCTCCCTACCGGATGGAGCCAACAGAGATGCAAGAATTATAAAAGAAAATATAGGAGTTTCTAGACAAGGGCTTCATCCGATCGAGCATTTCACCTTAGGGTGGGCCAGTCTTGTTCATGAAGAAGAAGGACAGATCCCTCATACTCTGCATCGACTACAGAATGCTGAATAAAGTGACATTAAAGAACAATTATCCACTTCCATGCATCAACGATCTCTTCGACCAGCTATTGAGAAATTTTGTTTTCTCTAAGATTGATATGCAAAGTGATTATCATCAACCCATAGTTGCTAATGAAGATGTGCAGGAGACCGCCTTTAGAACCAAGTATGGCCATTATGAGTTTCTTGTCATGCCTTTCGGATAGACAAATGCTCTTGCAGCTTTCATGGACCCTATGAATAGAGTCCTTAAGCCTTACCTAGACCAATTTGTCTTCGTATTTGTGGATGACATATTGATCTATTTCGAGAGCTCGAAATGACACAAGGAGCATCTCAGAATTGTGTCAAAAACTTTGCGGCAAAGAGGTATATCAATAGATCCTGCTAAAGTTGAGGCAGTTTCCTATTGGGCTCAGCAAAAGAATGTGATATGAGATTCGCAATTTCCTCGGGCTAGCTAGTTACTATAGGCGTTTCATCAAAGATTTCTCAAAGATTGCATCACTACTGACGAATCTTACCAATAAAGAAGTAAAGTTCATTTTGTCACCAAGATGTGAAGAGAGTTTCCAAGAGTTGAAGACTAGATTGACCACAACACCCATCCTCACCATCCCCTCAGGCAGCGGTGGATATGTGTCTATACTGACGCTTACGGCACATGGCTTGGATGTGTACTCATGCAGCATGGCAGAGTAGTAGCATATGTGTTTCGACCGTTGAAGAAGCATGAGGTGAATTATCCCACTCACGACCTGGAGTTAGCAGCAGTAGTATTTGAACTAAAGATTTTCCAGCATTACTTATATGGCAAGATGTTTGAAGTATTCACCGATCACAAGCGTTTGAAGTACATTTTCTCTCAACAGGACCGAAATATGAGACAACGCAGATGGATCGAGTTCTTGAAGGACTATGAGTTCGCTATAAAGCAAATTCAGTAGCAGATGCTTTAAGCCGGAAGTGGGAAGGATCACTTGCGTAAAATTTGAGAGTATACAAATGGAACCATATTGAAAACTGATAGATCCCAAGGTGGTTCGACAATATGCTGACAAGGTCGAGCTTATCAGCACAAGGATGAAGGCAGGTCAAAGCCGACAGAAAGCATATGCAGACAAAGGGTGTCAATAGCAGATTTTCAAGATTGGGGACGAGGTTATGTTGAATGTTTCACATACTAAAGATGTGACGAGATTCAGTAAGAGGGGGAAACTTAGTCCCCGCTTTGTGGGTCCATTTGAAGTGCTGGAATTGGTTGGAACAGGAGCCTGCATATTAGCATTACCTCCATCATACGGGCGGGTGCATAATGTATTTCATGTATCCATGCTCAGAAACTATAAGCATGATGATGCCAACATAATAAGGTTCGAGGAGACAAACCTTAAAGAAGACCTAACCTATGAGGAATATCCGATGGAGATCTTGGAATTCAACACTCAGTGCCAAAAGGACAAAAATGTATTGTTAGTTAAAGTAGCTTGGAGTCATCATCGTGGCGATGAGGCTACTTGGGAACTTGAATTAGAAATGCGTAAGGAGTTTCCTCAACTCTTTGGTAAGCATCTAACTCGAACTTAAATTCGAGGATGAATTTTTTTAAGGGGTAACGACCCAAATTATTATGGATTTAAAAAAAGAAATAAATGAGGAGAGATAATCATAGGCGGCAGTTAGGGCACCCCCACACACGTTTACCTCGGTCTCAACTCTCCCTCACCCTCACGTACAACTCTTTCTCTCTCTCGTACATCTCCCTCTCTCTTCTCTCATTTTCCCTCTTTTGTCTTCTTCCCTTTTTCTTTCATCTATCCCTCTTTCTTTTGTTCTCACATCCGAAAGGGGAAAAAGGAATTAGAAATATGATTTTTACCTCTTATAGTATCTTTCTGTCCTTAGTTGACTCACGGGTCTACCAGGAAATGACGAACGACCCCGACGGAAAGGAGGGCGGCATCAAGGAGAGGCTTCGTCAAAAGGGCATTAGAAAATAGGGGAACATTTTGCCAAATAGGTATATCTTTGACTGATTTTTCATCGATATACAAATTTTTAAAGATGAATTTCATGCATAAGATTTCTGATGAAGGATTGTTATTAAATTCGTTTAGATTCTTGCATAGGATGATAGGACTTTTTATGAATGATTATTATAGGATTTGTTTAGAATTGTTAGTGAATTAAAATCATATCAATTGTAAAGTGTATTGATGTTATCTAGATTTGATTGTTATCATTATCTAGATTTGATGTTATCTAGATTAGATTATATTGAATAGCATTATCTAGTTAGATTAGATATCTAGTAGATATTGTTGGTTATTATTCTGATCCATCATTGTACTATATATAGATGCACAAACACCAAAATTGAATATAAAAAAATAGTTCATCGTTATTCTCACAATATCGTTTAAGAGCCACAATAATTTGTTTCTTTTCTCTTCTTCTCCTCTTTTTAGCCATGTTCTCTCTCTTAGTCGGCGCCACCGATGCGGGCTGTGTTGTGTCAAAACACGGGCCATGCTGTTTCATGACGTGACTGTCCGTGTTCTCTCTCAGCCTGCGCCGCCATCCACCTCGCTCAATGACGTGACGCCATCCGCCGTGCAGCACCGACACAAGCCGTGTTGTCCGTGATCTCTCTCTTAGCCTGCAACGCCATTCGCCACGCTCAACGACGCGACTCCATCCCATGCAGCACCGACGCGGGTCGTGTTGTCCGTGATCTCTCTCTCTCTCTCAGCCTGCGACGCCATCCATCGCGTTTAATGACGCGACATCATCTGTCGTGCAGCACCGACGCAGGCCATGTTGTCTGTGATCTCTCTTTCTCAGCCTGCAATGCCATCTGTAGCGCTCAATGATGCGATGTCATCCGCCGTGCAACACTGATGTGGGTTGTGTTGTGTACATGGACCATCTTGTCTACGACATGACCATGATGTGGAACGACGCAGTAGTGCCTGCTCCTACAACAATGCAATTGTGCTGCCGCCACATCGACACGCTCTACAACATCGTGGCCTCTCTGACGACGTTATCGTGCAGTCAACACGGGCCGTGTTGTGTGACAACGTGGACCATGTTTCTTGCTGCAAATAAACCTCCCCAGCCACCAAGATGACTTCCTCTTAGAACTCTGCCTCTTGGATTTCATCTAATGCATTTGCATTCCCAACTTGCCATCTCTTGCACATTTTCATCATGCACTCTCCATTAAACTAACTCCAACCAATTATCTTCTTTGGAAGATGTAGTTCCTTCCTTTGCTTTGCAGCTTTGATCTCTACAGATTTATTCATGGCACCTTTTTTTGCCGGCTATCTATGATAGTTGTCTCCTCAAACGTGTCTTTTGGTTCTGTTCAGCCTATACTGGAACAACCAATCCGGCGTATACCAAATGGGTTTGCAAAGACCAGCTTATACTCAACAGGATCATCTCTTCCCTTTCTGAGAAAGTACTTCCTCATGTAATTGGATTGGCCACATCTTATTTGGTATGGAGTTCTCTCCATCAGACCTTTGGCGCCCCTTCTCATACAAGAATTTTGCAACTAACTTTGCAGATGCAATCATTAAAGAAAGGAGATAATTCAATAGCCTCTTATCTATGACAATTGAAATATCTCACGGAAGGGTTGGCAACATTAGGTTACTCAGTTTCCACTAATCAATTTAATGCCATTGTGTTTTAGAATTTGGGACCATATTTTGGTGATACTGTTGCATCTCTATCATCTAGACTAGAACCTATTTCTTATTCTGAACTTCAGAGCATTCTTTTCAGCCATGAAATCCGACTTGGAGTGATGCATCCTTCAAATGACAGTGTTTCCCACCAACCGTCAACTTTTCATCGAGACTTTTGTGCCTTCATCTAATCGAGGTTGTGGACGAGGATCTGGCAAAGGATGAGGTTGTCCTGCTGTCCCAAGACGCAATCCTTTCCTATGTGTGGTATTCATGGGCATAGTCCCTACAAGTGCAGGTTTCATCATCAAGGATAGGTACCTACTCTGACCTCTATAGCTTCATCAACACCACATGCATACACGACTTCCACTAAAATGCCCGCTGGTTATTCTTATCATTCCTTCCAGCACTAGGCGCTTATAGTGACTGGATTCCTGACACTAGTGCAGCACATCATGTCACACGACATGCAATCTCTACATACAACTGCACCTACTCTAGATAGGAGTAAATCCAAGTTGGAAATTGTATGCAATTAGGTATCTGTCATATTGGACACTCCTCTCTTCCCTCCTGCGGTTCTCCTCTTCAACTTCGTAATATTTTATGTGTCCTTTCCATTTCCAAATCATTATTATCTATTTCTCAATTTATAGCTCATAACAATTGCTATTTTGAATTTCATCCTACTTGTTTTCTTGTCAAAGATTGCCGCACGCACAAAGTCCTGCTTCAAGGCCCCAATAAGCATGGACTTTATCGCCTCCCTCAAGCTTCGGTATTACGCACCTCTCCATCTGTCCTCCTCTCCGCACTTCAATGGCACAACTGTCTTGGTCATCCAGCATCCCACACTGTCCGTAAAGTCTTGCATTCTTTTTCATCAGGTTCCAGCACCTCAGGCTTCTCGTCCATCAACTCCTATGATGCATGCCATCTTGCAATGTCCTCTCACCAATCACTTCCGCCAGTCGCGTCATGTAGTAGTGCTCTATTAGATCTTGTTTATGATGATGTTTGAGATCTTGCTCCAATTTTATTATCTCACTGGTTATTCTTATCATTCATTCTAGCACTAGGCGCTTATAATGACTGGATTCCTGACACTAGTGCAACACATCATGTCAACGACATGCAATATCTACATACAACTGCACCTACTCTAGATCGGAGTAAATCCAAGTTGGAAATGGTATGCAATTAGGTATCAGTCATATTGGACACTCCTCTCTTCCCTCCTGCGGTTCTCCTCTTCAACTTCGTAATACTTTATGTGTCCTTTCCATTTCCAAATCATTATTATCAATTTCTCAATTTATAGCTCATAACAATTGCTATTTTGAATTTCATCCTACTTGTTTTCTTGTCATAGATTGCCGCACGCACAAAGTCCTGCTTCAAGGCCCCAATAAGCATGGACTTTATCGCCTCCCTCAAGCTTCGGTATCGCGCACCTCTCCATCTCTCCTCCTCTCTGCACTTCAATGGCACAACCGTCTTGGTCATCCAACATCCCACACTGTCCATAAATTCTTGCATTCTTTTTCATCATGTTCCGGCACCTCAGGCTTCTCGTCCATCAGCTCTTATGATGCATGCCATCTTGCAATGTCCTCTCGCCAATCACTTCCGCCAGTCGCGTGATGTAGTAGTGCTCTATTAGATCTTGTTTATGCTGATGTTTGGGATCCTGCTCCAATTTTATTATCTCAAGGACATCATTATTTTGTTTTGTTTCTAGATGACTATTCCAAATTTATTTGGTATTTTCCACTTTATAATAAATATGATGTCAAGTCAGTTTTTCTTTCCTTTCAAAACTTGGTTGAATGCCAGTTTTCGCGTAAGATTCATTCTTTTCATTCTGATTCATGTGGAGAATTTAGAGCCCTTCACTTGCATTTTATTGTTGAATCTAAGATCCCAAGATTGGTTTTGAATGATCATAAATTTGTAAGTGAACTCAGCTTGTACTATTGAACTTGGTTGAGCTGATTTCTGTAACAGGACATAGACAAGTTCAGTACAGCGGTCGACCTGAGCTAAAGGAATGGACGACCACTGCACACGTAATACACATCATGAAGAATCATATGTGTGCAGCGGGCGTCCTAAGGATATAAACGGTCGACCAGTAGAAGGAGGAGGAGGTTATATATAAACAACAAAGTGTATGGAGGAGGAGGCATATACGGTCGACCCAAGACATAAAGAGGGCGACCAGTATTTGACTTTGGGGGCAGTCAAGAAGAAGATCGGTCGATCAGAGTTGAAGAAAGGGCGACCGACATTGATGGACTGTGGGGGCAGTCAAGAAGAAGACCGGTCGACCA
>LTAE01012104.1:0-11093 GCA_001647135.1 Pontederia paniculata | reverse complement strand
TATATATATATATATATATATGAAGTATCTCCTCAAATTAATTTTTCAACATTGTGCATACTTAAATTCCAAGTCGATTTTTGTGATACCTTTGTTCTATGATGTTAGTATGTTGTAAACTTCATATATTATAAAAATAATAAATTTAGGTACGAATGAATTTTATTATCAATTTTATGAAGCAATTAGCATATACATATGAAATGAAAATTAGGTTTTACAGATTAGAGCACAATAGGACCTACATCCATTAGCTAAATGAAAATGGACAATACCAAATGATGACACTATTTTCCTCATTTTTGAACAAAGGAGCAATTATTGACCGGTCTGATTAAATCGACCGGTTTGATGAAAATCGTCCGATTCAAGCAGTCAAATCCGAGTTTTGACCGAGTTTGACCGGTTCAAAACAGTCTAAATACTAGTCCGATTTAGAGCGAACCAAAACCGTCTTAGTGAGCGGTCGACGGTTGAACCGGTCAGACCGACCGGTCTGGTCCGATTCTAACAACACTGCTCCAACTTGAAGGGGAGTAACAGACTTATCTCAACTGCTTGAGAGACTTATTTCAACTACATTCATGATATATAGAATTTAGACACAACTTAACTAATTAGCTAACTATAGATCTAATTAGTTATACATCTTGTATATATTTGTTTAGCTTACATTCAGATTCACTTTTATCTTTTCCAAAAAAATGAATCAATTTAATTTGGTTTCTAAAGTTGATTTTGGATTCTAAACCGAATCAAATGGATTCAACTTCGAAAAAAATAAAAGTTAAAAGAATACCCAACTTAAGGAATAAGAAGTTAACTAAAAAAGATTAACCAGATAACAGGATTACTCATGTTGAGTTCAAGTTGGGTTGGATCGAATTTAACACTAGCTCAATAATGTTTAAGGATGATTAGTACATAACGGACAAGATTTATTATTATTTTTTAGTTGCCACCTTAATCTAAGTACTAACATTATTTTTGACTAATCTTGGAGTGCCCCGACATCCCAACTAGCTATAACAGGTGAAAATTTGATATTTTTTAAATAAAAAAAATAATTTACTTACTAACTGAATCAATTATCATTAGCAGGTGCAAGAATTTTTGTGCTTATGGTATCCTCTAAGACTTATACTAATCCATTATCTCGATAAGATATATTTATAAGCAAGATTGATTTTCATTTATCTCTCCTAAATTGTGACATATTATCATTTTCATCTGTCTCATGAACTATCAAAGTTGTCCAACTTTACCTAACCTTGTTTTTTTTAACTTCTTTCCCTTTTTCATTTATCCATTTACACTGTTACTA
Source organism: Pontederia paniculata (assembly GCA_001647135.1). Classification (NCBI taxonomy): domain Eukaryota; kingdom Viridiplantae; phylum Streptophyta; class Magnoliopsida; order Commelinales; family Pontederiaceae; genus Pontederia; species Pontederia paniculata. The sequence continues at coordinate 9,769 of LTAE01012104.1, read as the reverse complement.
TTTATTATCATTTAGAAAAAAAGAAAAGAAATACAGTTAACATTTACAAGTAAAGAAAAAAAATCTTAAGTTATCTTTAAAATCTTTTTGAATAGTAACGGCGGATACATATGTAATCAAATAAGCAAAATAAAAGAAAAATTAACAGAAAATCTGAGATAAAATAAAGTGAAAAACTTTATTAATTAAGAGGAAATAAGTGATTAAATTGGTCGCAGATGAAAGTACAATAAGCTCTTGATAAAGTGAAATTGAAAAAAAGCTCCTAAGTTAAGTTAAATAAAAATAATCCTTATAAATAAGCATTTAATGGATATATATTTTAATTAAGTAAGATATATTGTGTCTCCCATCTTTTAAATTATTGAATCTGAGATATGTGGTTAAAAAAATAATCTCTTTATATATATTATATCTAAGTTTTGTAAGTAGAATGCTGAAGTTATTTGGTCGAAGTAATGAGACATTTTCCGAATTGTTCTATCAAATAATTTGTTTTGCGATTTTGTCCTAAAAAGTTGTGCAGAACAAAGCTATCATTATTGATTTCTATTACATGATTATGGATAAAATTCTTGAGAAAGACAATAATTATATCCCTAAATTAACCTGAGGATATGCAATTCTTTGAGAGTAGCAATCAATAAAATTTAAAATTCAAGAATCAACCGATGAATAAGCATTCTTATACAGGATTTAGTCCGGAATTACAGATGAACATCTTGTTGAATTTTAATTTTTTTTTAATTCACAGAAGAGTCGACCCCTATTATGAGGCCTAACAAAATTAAGGGCCCAGATCCACATGCGCAATTGGGTGCTTGCCTCGATCATTTTTTTTTTCAATTATAATGAAGACCTATTGATTAGGTCAATACAAAATGACTTCTTAGTATACAAATTAGATACGCACCATTGTGCTACACACTTGTTCTTCATTTTTTTACTTTTCCAAATTATTCAAGAGATGTACACCGTTATGATAGTAAGTAGTTTATCATCACTTAGACACGTCGTAAGTTTGAATTCTTATGTACATAAAATTTCATGTGAGTCTCTTCTGTTATAGTTAAAAGAATGATTTAGGGTGACACAAATTAATTAAAACGAAACTTTAAATACTATGATGACAGATAAAAAGTTATTCCAAAATTATTATTATTATTATATGATTAGTTTGATTCAGATGATAGAGAATCCAATGTGATTCAATTTGGACAATGTATTTCAAAGTTTGAACTAGTTCGATGCTACTGACTCTTTCATCATATTATTTTTCAATTGGTATGACTATATAACAGCCAAATATGTTTCAAAGTTTTAACTGAAGGCTTGACCTCTCAATTTATAAAAAAATAAATATTTTAAGTTTTTCGATTAATAATTTACAAAAAAAAATATAATATAAAATTGGCAATTCGGGGCACCACTTTATTGTTTTTATCCAATGTAATTCATAATCAAATTCTAACCGACATTACTTTTTTGATTCTCAACTAACTTTAATGACCAAGATATTATTCGTTTTTTTTTGTGTAATGATGCTCATCTGTGGAGATTTTTTTCTCACATATTTCTTATTCTTTTAAGGGACGTTCGGTACCAAAATTTGATCTTCTGATATTAGGATTAAGTTTGTGTAAGAATAATTTTATTTTGCAATTTTTTTGGATATTCCTGAGGGGCCGGTGTCCAGGGCTACTAGATGCATGCAAATGCTTTCTAAACTATTAAATTATCCTTAACGGGTTAACCTAACAGACCACACACTACTAAGTTCTTAATGGATCACAATAGCATGATATGAATTGCATAAAATATTGACCATACTACGCAGTTAATGATCAAATGAAAACTCAGAAAACTCATGCAATTATGTTTAGGAAAAGAAACAACTTAAAATTCTAAACGAGATTTGTGAAAGCATACAAATTCTAGACTGAATAAATAATACAAAATTCGTCACAAGATAGATGCAGAAAATGAAATTTACACCAAACAAGAGTAAATTTTGGACTTGAAACAATTTGATCAATTTAAGATAAAAATAGATGCATTTTATGCGAGAATGACTCATAATCATGCCTAATGCAAGCCTAAAACATGTTATAAAATGCAAGCATCAAACTCCTCAAGCTTGAATGTTTGCTTGTCCTCAAGCAATGGTCAGAGCAAAACTCAGAAAATAAAACGAGTTTCAATCATTGCTGCCGTCCCCTAGAATAACTACTTTTCGCCTACCCTTCATTTATGCACTTATCACCAAAACATCTTTTCACTTTCCAAATAATCCTAGCCGCATAAACTTCTAATACTTAAAAATATTTAAACTCCTTCAATTATAGCCCTATCATGTATCAATGGTTAGTATATCACATAAGAACATCAATATTAAATACACAACTGTATACTGAGGTTAATAATATAGTTTGTTTTTCATAATCTTGTTTCTTTCATTTTACTTTTCTTTTCTGGATTCAAGCCTTCACATAGTATTGCACAAGGATATCCATGTAGCGAACTTTCGACTGATGACTCCCAGACCAGATGGCCTTAGGGCAATAGGTGTTGAAGCACCCCTCGAGCTTACTTGCCCGAACTCTCCCAGATTTTGGGTTAAGGTTCGAATCACAATAGTGAATTAGCTGTTAGTGTACTTCTCTATATTGCACAAGGGGTCCATGTAACAAGCTTTCGACTGATGACTCCTAGACCAGATGATCTTAGGGCAACATATGTTGAAGCACCCCTTGAGCTTACTTGCATGAACCCTCCAAGGTTCCAGATAACACATGTCAAAGCCTCTTCAACTACTTGAACTCCAATTTCTTTTTCATTTCATAAATAACTTTCTTGTTGTAGTAAGCTCAACATACACTTTATGGTTCAATAAAGAGGTAATTATTATCAATAATAACAAACGTCAGGAAGAACATAAACAAAAAATTGTTGTCTAAGTCATTGAAATTCTATTTGGCAACCAACTACAGTCCATCTTTTCCCAAAGTTTAGGTGATAAGTGATAAACTAAGGCATTAAAATTTTGCTATCTAATAGGATGTCTCTGAACATTACTCTCAGAAAAATAAAACTTCAAGGCATGAGAAAATTTGATATTTTTGGGTTTTCAGTATTTTTTTTAATTTGTTTGGATTTTCAATAATATGATTACAATACAATCAAACATGCACATGCAGTGTATAAAAAATATGACAAATGCAGAACATAAGCAAATATGATGCATGAGAATGCAACTCCCCAACTTAAACCTAACACTGTCCTCAGTGTTTAGGCCCATCCGAAGGGACGATATACAAGTGCATGAAAAGAAAGCAGAAAATGACTCAAGAAAGCAGAAAAGAAATAGACACGACCTAGTCTACTCCTGTGGCGATGGTGGCGGTGGCTGAGGGTGCTGGTAGAATAGCAGTGTTCTGTAATGACCCAGGTCCACATGATAGTCATGCATACGTCATACCATGTTCTCCATCCTCTCTTGATGATCGTGGATGTCCCTGATGTCTCCCTGCATAGAAGTAAGAATGGAATGCATAATAGAGAAGTCATAAGCCACAGGAACATTCGACAAGTCCACATCCATATAGGATGGCTGATCCTGCAGTGAAGGTTCTGGAGCCCGAGGAGATGGGATAATCGGATGGAGGCCGAGGTGCCTCAGAAGGCAGTATGATCCAATTGACTTAATTGGAGGGGTCAAACCTCTCCGACTTAGCACAGGGCGGGTACAAATCTGAATCCTTGAAAAAGAACATTGTTTCGCCCCACTGGATACCTCCATGTTTCATAGCTTGGACGATGCGTGCATCCGGGAAAGAAGTGTCATCCACCGAGACAAGGCCCTCCATATCAGGCTTGAGACGGTGGGCAATAGGAGTAATGAGGGCTCCGATCACGATCGTCCCCTTGTCCTTCTTGGTTGTTTTCTAAAATGTGCGCTTGGAAGGCCCCCACATTGACAGGAGTATGGGTGGCCATGCAGTAGATAAAATAGAGCTCGGGTTCACTCACCAATTGTCGCTGTCGCCACTCTCAAAGAGTGTGTTGGAGAGAATCCTGTGCACATAGCGGAACACATGGTTTTGTATCATAGTGATCTTAGTCGTATGGCAATTGAGGTGTGCTGCGCTTGTGATATTTCCTCCAAAAGTCAGCAACATCAAACTCCTTGAGAACTCGCAGGTGACCCTCATCCGGAAAATGGTAAATAGAGTTGAAATTCAGCAAGGGTCAACGAGAACTTCATGTTGAACAACTGGAAGGTGTAGGAAGTCATCCTATCTCCAGTACCATTCTTGACCTCCAAGGAGCTGGGAAATTCTATAGTGATGTCTTCAAAGGTGGACCACCACTGGCAGATGAAATGGTCGAGGCTGATGTTGTCAAAAATCATGTAGAAAAAATCCCGCATATTATATTCCACCATTGTTGCGTCATGAGAGAATCCAGTGGGAGCGTTCTGAATCAGGCCAAGGATATCGTGTCGCGCTCAGTGGTCTAACTTTTTGAACCCCATTTTGATGGGCTTTGGGATCATGTCAGAAGCTGGAGTTGGACGTTGCTCTTCAGTAGGTGGCTCCTGTTGCAATCTGCAGGATGACATCTTCTTGCGGTGTGGACGTCTAGAGCTCGCCATGGTAAGTCACGACCCATGAAGAGGTGTTATGGGTAGTGAGAAGGTGAGTTGCGGGTCATGACGAGCTATCACGATCGATGCAGAAGCGGTAGTTTCTCAATCAATAGTATGTTATGACTTGTGAAGATGAGTTATGACCCATGAGATAATGTTTTGCGGTGCGTGAAGAAAGTTGCAGGACGTGAAGGTTGTTCGTCGTCAATGCCGTAGAGGGTCATGGGGAGTGATGGATGTTGCAGCCCGTGACAGATGAAATTGTGACTCGTGATTATAATTGCAGAGTGCAATGGTGAATCCTCCTCATCATCACGGCCCGTTACGAAGTATAACAGGTCGTGATGATGCTGTAAAGTGTGAGATGTTGTAGTTATCAACGTTGGAGATGATGGCTGGCGAAGTTGCATTCTTTGACCGTCAACGATGTGATTTGCTGGTGGTGGAGGACCGATTAATCACCCGGGGTTGCAGTAATTGTGGACGATTTGCCATATGTCAGAGTCAGAGATGAATGATCGCTTGCAACTGCTAACGACCAGAGCTCAATCTCTCTAGAGGTGGAGAAGATGAAGCTGATTCAGAGATTTTCGATGATGAAGGCAATGGAACGAATCCTGTGAAGCGTTAGTATATATATAGAGAAGAAAATGGATTATTAGTGATTGTAACAGGTGGTTGCGGGGTGTGAATAATGGCGGACGAACGGTAATCTCATGGCATTACGAGGCGTCACAAACTGTTAGGTCATTTATGGCCCGTGAAAGTCGATCTTTGACTGTGTCATGGGCTGTGGCATTTCGTCGCAAGGCATTAAAATGCAGGTAGGTGGAAGTTACGCAATTATTCAATTTCGTCATGACCTGTTATGAATGTAACGACCCGTAAATCGAGTGAAATAGGGGTTAACTCATCTAAAAATTGTAACTTACGGGGCGTGATGAAATATTACGGTCCTTGATGACACTATTTACGGTGTATGAAGGACCTCATGATGAATTCTCATGGACCGTGGGTCAGGTATTTTCAGTTGGTGATCGATTGTCAAGGATGACTTACAACCCGTGACATGTGATCACATGTCGTGATCAATATATGACCTAAGATATCATCCCTGGATAGGTCATGATGTGATTGTTATGGGTCGTGAGTCAAGTATTTTGCAAATTATTTGAGTGATGATTCTACTTTACGACCGTGACAATTTGATGGCTCACAAAAGGTTCTACTATAGAGTCCGTGATGAGGTATCACAACTCGTTTTGAGTCAAATGAAGTTTCAAGAATTTAATTTATGGGCCATTACATGTGGTCATGGTCCATGATGAGAGTTATATCAGGAAAGGGTCTCACTATCAAGCTCGTTACGAGGTGTCACGACTCTTGAGCTCAACTGAAAGTATCGACCTTTAGGTGTTACAGGCCGTGATGTGGTATCACGGTCTGTGATGGATTTAAGTGCTGCAGACTTGGACTTGTTGCTGGTCGTGATAACTTTTTATGGGGCATAAACTCGGGTCTCACGGCCCCTGACGAGGTGTAACGGTCCGTGATGAAAGAGGAGACAATTGCTAGGGCTAAAAGTAGGTGACTAAGGCAACCAGATGCCTTGAGGACTCGACCAAGACTCTAAGATGACTCAAGAATAAGAAAAAGAAAATCTAAATTGGGAGATAGAGCTTAGGCAGATTAGTTCTAATTTAAAGTCTTTAGCTTGGCTTTTACCTCCCTGTAGATTAAGGTTTTTGGAGGATGATAGAATTCTTCTCAGTGTTGCTCGGGAGAGTTCCTGGTGTGCACTCAGCCAAGGTTTTCACTATTTGTCCTATATGCATTCCTTATTTGTCCTATATGCATTTCCAAGTTTCATATGGATGCATCGTTGTTGCTTATCTTGGTCTTCATTGTGGTCATGAACCTTGTCATTAGCTCCTCCATGTTGCTTATGTTTTCAACATGTGGTGGCTTTTGTAGAGGTTGATATTGCTGCCTCTGGTAGCGAGGTTGCTCAGGTTGCCGTGGAGGTTGCTGCCCTAGGTTTTGTCTCCATGAAAATTTTGGGTGGTAGTTGTTTCCTAATGGTTGATTCCTGGAAAAAGAGTTGGAAACAAAACTTGCATTTTCAAATATATTTTCGTTGGAATGATTACCATCGAGGAGCTCTACACTCGGTCCTCCACTTGTATCACTTGGATTGGCCAGATACATGAACATATCAAACTTCTTGTTGAGTGACTCCAGCTGAGCCACCACTCCCATCATTCGCCACGTTGTGGAATGCTCATTTCCGAATTGTTCTTTTGGTTCTCCACGAGTTGAGTGCTATAGCTTCAATAAGTTCATGTATTTCATCAGGGCACTTCTTGCCCATGACTATGCCTCCAGTTGAGGTGTTCAAATTGTCCTTGTCACTTTGGCACAATCCATTGTAGAAGCCTTCTATAAGCCCCCCACAGAGGTCTGGTTGTCAACCACCCGAACGAGGAGTTCCTTAAATCGATCCCAAACCACAATGGCTCGTCTTCGTCCTGTTCGAAGGATCTTAGTTCATTCCTCAGCTTCTCAGCTTTCTGAGGTAGGTAGTATTTGTTGATGAATTTCTCCACAAGTTGAGCCCAATTAGTCATTGATCCTGCAAGTAAAGTATTTAGTCAAGTGAAAGCTTTATGGTGTAAGGAAAAAGGAAATAACCGTAGGTGAGCGGCATCCACTAAGACATTGTTGCTCTTAAAAGTGACGCATATGTTCATAAAATAATCCAGATGATCATGAGGGCTTTCGTTGAATCCTCTACCGAATTGTGATTGGATCATCCTCACTATGGCAGGTTGATTTTAAAATTGTTGGCATTAATAGTGGGTAGCTTGATTCCAAATTTAGTATTGGTGTACTTCGACACTATATAATCCCTCATAGTCATTTTGACTTCTTCTTCATTGTCAGCTATATGTTCGGCATTCCGATTGTCTGCCATTGCTAATTCTCATGTAGTGGTTGACTTGAGCTTCTAGTCAATCGCCAATTTCTTTGACTTGATTCCTTTAGAATTAATGGCTGGTCTCATGAATTGCTCTCGAAAAATGCACAACCACAAGTAAAACAAAAGAATAAAAAATAATATCAAAGTAACATAAAATAGTCAATCACCGATTTCTTTGACTTGACTCCACACCACTTTGACTAGTGTCACCTTCTTGTTCCCTTGGCATTCTAAGAGACGCTCTAGGATCTTTACCGATTACTCCTCATAGGTGAGGTCCTCCTTCAGGTTGGGCTCCTCCATCTTGATGACATTGGCGTCATCGTGCTGGTACTTCCTAAGCATGGACACGTGGAAGACATTGTGCACTCACCCATAGGAAGGGGGTAGTGCTAGTCGACATGCTGCTCCTCCAATCAGCCCCAACATCTCGAAGGGCCTACATAATGAGGCTGAGCTTACCTCGTTTGCTGAACCTCATGACGTCTTTGGTTGGGGAGACCTTCAGCATCACTTCGTCTACCACCTAGAAAATTTGCTCTCAGCGTCCTTTATTAGCATAGGTCCTATGTCTGCTCTGCGCAACTTTCATTCTTCTTCTGATGAGATCCACTCGATCAACATAATCTTGCATTATCTCTGAGCCCATCAGTTTTTTCTCTCCCACCTCGCTCTAACATGCTGGCAATCGACAGGGTCTTCCATAAAGAGCTTCGTACGGGGCCATGCCGATGCTGGAGTTGTAGCTGTTGTTGTAGGCGAACTCGATCAGTGGTCGGTGATACCAACTGCCATGCCAATCCAGTGCACATGCTCTAAGCATGTCCTCCAATGTCTGGATCGTCTTCTCTGACTGTCCATCCGTTTGTGGATGGAATTTTGTGTTGAAGTTCAGTCTGGTACCAAGGGCATCTTGGAAACCTTTCCAAACTCTAGCTGTAAATTTGTGGTCTCTATCAGATACTATAGTCACTGGGATCCCATGCAACCTGATGACTTCTCTGACATATAAGTCCATCAGGCTCTCCACCAATTGTTTCCATTTGATAGGGATAAAGTGTGCAGACTTAGTGAGTCTGTCCACAACTACCCAGATTGCATCATTGCCTCTCTTAGATTTGGGTAAGTTGGTCACAAAGTCCATAGATATATTTTCCGACTTCCACTCCGGGATGCCCAAGGGTTTGAGCATACAATATGGCCTCTGGTGCTCGATCTTTACTTGTTGATAGACGATGTATCTTGCCACATATTCAGCAAATTCTTTCTACATGTTGTTCCACCAATAGATCATTTGCAAATCCTTGTATATCTTGGTACTCCCCGGGTGGATGGTGAACTCTAACTTGTGACCTTCATTAAGCACCTCCCTCCTGAATGCTGCATCATTAGGAACCCATAAGCAACCTCTTTATTTGATGCCTCCATCCACGGACATGATGAAATCTCGAGCTTCATGGTTGCACCTCTTGCGCATGTGGTCGAACTCTATATCAGTTACTTGGGCAATAATGATTCTGTTCACCAAGTCCGATTGTACTTGATGAATCATCAGTGTGGCTTTAGTCCAGCTATGTATTGGGTTCCACATGATTATATCCTTCAACGTATTCCACATGTGTATCCTCATGCTGGCAAGTTCTCCTTTCCACTTCCTGCTTAATGCATCTGCGACTGAGTTGGCCTTCCCTGGGTGGTATCCAATTGTGATCTCATAGTCTGCCAAGCACTCAATCCATTTGCGTTGTCTCATGTTGAGGTCTTTTTGTATGAAGATTATACTTCAGCCTCTTATGATATGTGTAGACCTCAAAATTTTTGCCATATAGGTAGTACCTCCATATCTTCAGGGCAAAAACCAATGCTGCCAATTTCAAGTCATGTATGGGATAGTTAACTTCATGCCTCTTGAGTTGCCTAGAAGCATATGCCACGACCTTGCCATGTTGCATGAGTACACAACCAAGATCTGTGCCACAAGTATAGTTGAACACCACATACCCACCACTCCTAGATGGAATGGTCAGTACTTGTGCAGTCATCAGTCGGCTCTTCAGTTCTTGGAAGCTCTGCTCGCACTTCTAGGACCAAACAAACTTTACTCCTTTCTTCGTCAAGTTTGTCAAAGGTGATGCGATCTT
>LTAE01012103.1:0-14316 GCA_001647135.1 Pontederia paniculata | reverse complement strand
ATAGTTAATTATTTAATTAATTATTAGGTAATAACATGTTATTCAAAATAGAATGGCAAAAAAGATTAACTAGTTTTATTTAATCTTAATTAGAATTAGTGCCAATAGTTTTATCGTTATATAATTAAATAATTAAAATCATATTAATTAATCATAGTTAATATTTACTATAAACCCTTAATTATATTTAATAAACATATATAATAAAATATTAATTTTATTTTTTCTCACTTCAATCAAATATCTAATTTTAATTATTACAATACCAACTAATTCATCCAAACACCTTACTAGAACATCACCATAAGAATATTTCACTTATATTCTTTCCACAAGAACAAAAAAGGAATATTCCCTCTAATTCCCATTACCCTTATTCCTTTATCAAACAGGGCCCTAGTGTCTTATCGCAAATGATTTGATGACATCTAATAATCTTAGTCTAGATAACATGTCTATTTAAAGTTTTTTTTCTCATTTTTAACTATTCATTCTAGAAGGATATCAGGATATGTATCAAATTCTTAACTTTTTCTCATTACAAAATCCATAACATTTTTTTTTAAAATGTGAGAATATTAATGAAATAGTACAACTAAATTTGATTTCCAATTTACATCAAAGTTTTAACATTTTCTTATTATGCACACAAACCTTCCTTTTGAAAAATAATAATGTAATTTTTTAAATTAATGGTAGAGCTTTGAATGAACATTCAACTCACTTACTTGGCACTTTTGAAACGAACTAAGAAACTATGGAATAATCAAACTGTTAAATATCACAATTATGATATCTTTAGTGACATTTAGATTGCCTTAGTTACCTCCATGATTCTAGTAATATAAAGTTGTTGTATGATATCTTCAGTTACATCTAGATTGCTTTAGTTAGCTCCAAGATTCAGTAATAGCAAGTTGTTTAGCTACTCAAATATCACAAAGAGAATGGACATGTCCTAGCTTATATATACATATACATATTAATTATCTAATGATTGATTATTTATTTTCTTAATTCAATAATAAATATATATGATATCTATAAACTTCTTGACCCCTTTTTCGTGGGTACATTTTCAATCTGCAAAATTTAGTTCGAAAATGGGTAGGATTAGGAGTGATTGAAAAGATGATGATGAATGATATTATTTTCTTATAAAATATTAATTTAAGAGTTTCATTGAATGAATAACATCATAATATATTACATCTTTTTTATAATTTAAAAAGACATTTCTCTCAGGGGGCGTTTTCCTCCCGGTAATCTTCGCATATTACTGGTAATCTGAACTTAAAATTCCATGGGCCCACCAGATAACCCTATTTACCTATTTTAATTCTAGGCAATCTGGTGTCTAGCAATACATATTATGTATGAAGTAGTAATTCACATTACCTAAGAGGGGGATGTCTATCTAGATTACCATTGGCAATCTTAATGCAGATTATCTATGAAGTGATAATTCAAATTACCTAAGAGAGGAGATGTCTATCCAGATTACTCTTGACAATCTTATTTATATTAATTTTCATATTCACCCTTTTAAAACTTTCATAAATAAAACATAACATAATAATAAATCATCATATAATAATAACAACAACATCAATAATAATAATAATAATATATAGTAATAATAATAGTAATATTATTATTATTATTATAAATTAATAACCATAATAAATAATATTTAAATAATATTATATTATTATGATCATATTATGAATTAAAAATAGCACTAATTGTTATTTATAAGTATTATTAATTAGACTAATATTTTATAAATTATTATTATTAATTATTAAGATTATTTTATTATTATTTAAATTTGAAGGGTATTAATTACTTAAATTTATTATTTGTGAGTTTATATTTAAGTTGATAAATTTTTAACTTAATAATATTTATAAATGATATTTTGGTAAAATGATGTATATTATTTAGTAATCATTTATATAAATAAATATGATAATCTGAATTATCACTTAGATTATTTATATATAGTAAACAAGGTAATGCACATTATTGATAATTTAATATGTGGTAATCTTTCTGTTAGGCCTTGTTTGGATTGAGGTATTAGGGGGAGTAATGTGGAAGATGGGTGGGTGGCGTTAGTTAAATCATATTTGGCTAAAAAAATATTAAAGTCATATGGGGTTTGGAGGGATGAGTCACACCTCTAAACCTCAAATATTTCATTCTACCAAATTGATGGAATTAGAAGGAATGAAATTTTTTAGGCAAAACTACCCCTTTAAATAATTTTCTAAAATTATACGATAGTTCATTTAAAATGATATCTTCCTTATATTATTTTGATTTATGCTAGAAAAATATTTGAATTGAGTTCATTTGTTAGTTTAACTTTTTTCTATCTTATTTTATAATTATTTAATACTTATATTGATCTAACTTCTATTCATTCACATTTGTTTTCCTCAAACTAATTTTTTATCATATTGAATATCATCATAATGTTCTTTTTTTTCAAATTAGTTATTTTTTATTGAATTTGAGATAAAATAACTATTTTATGATTATTTTTATTTTAGCACTTAAAGTATTATCATTTGAATAATATTTTTTATTTATATAATGATAATATTAATTTGTTTTCATTCTTTTAATATTTATCTATCATATTCAATCTTTTTTATCTTTATTTTATAAAAAATAAAAATCTTGTGAAATAAACAAAATACAGTGAGAGAAAAATAATACTAAAGATAAGAGAAAAAACATATAAAAAATATAAATAATGATAAATATATAAATATTATAATAAATCAAATAAATTTATAATAATATTATATTTATTAAGGGTCATATATAATAAAGGGTATAAATAACTTTTATTTAAATTATCCAAACATGCCATGATATAGTTTAACCCATTCACCACCATAAAATTTTATTCAAACATGAGTTTAATAATAATCCACCACACTCCACCCTATACTTCACCATCTCATATCACTCCTCCATTAGTTAGTTCCCAAACAAAGCTTAAGTAATGTTGATTATCAGGTAATGTAAAGAGGTAATGCGGTAAACGCCTCCTCAAATACTATTTTTATTACTAGTGAAGTGGCAATTTAGATTAATAGTAAAAAGCATCAATACTGCAATCAAATATGATAATGGCACGAGCTTTGAAATTTTAAATAAAATAACAGATAATTTATTTGAATTATCTCGTACCAAACAACCCTTACTTATTAGAAAGAGGATATTAAATTATTGATACTTCTTTTATCTGTTGGTTGCGGACTATTAAAGAAGGAAAAATATTTTAGTATATAATTAGCGATATTAATTTAGATGGACTCACAACTATTAAAAATCGATTATTTAAAAGGTATAATTTATTAAAAATATTTATTGGAATGAGTAGTTCGACCCATCTACTATCCGACCCGATATGGTAATGTGCAAGTCTGTTCGAGCTTGCCCTGGTCAGAATATTCAAAAGGTTAATTACTAAATTATATGATAGCTCGTTCGTTAGTCCGTCGACAAAATTAAATATCTAAATATCAGTAGTTGTTATGTAAATATTGTACAGTAATAAAAATAGTTACTTAGTAAAATAATATCATTATTAATAAAAAAACATAAGTACTTCGAACACCAAGGGACAAGGGTCGTGGTATAATTAAAAAAATATATATAATATTTTGCTCATTTCTAATTTTATTTTATTGTTAATGCAACGAAAAAAAAATGAAAAAGTAAAAATATATCGTGAGTTTTGAGAACTTTAAATTAAATAGTTGGTAATGTATTTGTATTACCCTATACGAAAGAGTCTATTTTTTAATATATATCGTGAGTTTTGAGAACTTCTTTTATCTATGGACCGATGACCATTAAAGAAAGAAAAAAAATATTTTTTAATATATAATTAGCGACATCAAATAAAATAGACTAACAACTATTCAAAATAATTGATTATTTAAAAGGTGTATTCTTTGGGAGGGGCCTACTCGATTCCAATGGAAATATTAGAAAGAGTCCGTGTGGAGTAAAATTTCCAATTTCAAACATTTACTCATTCTTTATTCACAAAAGATTTTGAAATTAAAACACTTCCGAACGTTAAGGACATGAAGTGGGGGTGGTAGGTAGTTATATGATGAGATGAAACATTGAACTAAGATGGAAGAAGAAGAATGTTGAATTAAAAGTTATGTCTTGCACTGTTATATGTGGATTCAATACAAGTCACTTAAACAAGATTAGAATATGTAAACATCAATTCATGAAAATGAACGAAATCGATGCATGGATGGATGACATGACATGACAATCTTCTTCTTATTGTTACTCTTTCTCTCACTATTCCCCTTCCAATTAATCCAATGCCAAGTTCCATGGATTCACTCCCAATAGATGCTCTGGTAACACATCATCATTCCCTCAGTTCCTCTCACATTGTTGTTTTCTTGTTCCTGTCTTCTGTAATCTGATTACAGTCTTAGTTATGTACTAACTATGCAATGTTTGAAGGTCCAAATTCTGTGCAAACTGAACCATGATGAACTCAAGCTACTGCGTTCCGTCTCCAGATCATTTCACCATGCCGTGAGAGACCTTCTAAACCTTGCTATCTACACAGTTTGATGACTTTGTAAACCTTTTTATTTCTTTCTCTTCTTATATCATCTTTTTGTTCAGGCAGTAATTGCTCAGAGAATGCACTTCAATTTCTCTACACCAGAACCCAAGAGGATGATAACCTCTCCTGGGTGCATCTCTCTCTCTCTCTCTCTCTCTCTCATACACACACAAATTGGTAGCTGAATGTATCACTTTCTTTATATGCAGGGATATCAACATCAGTGCTCCTGGAGCCCCTTTACTGAAGTTAGACAACAGAAGGAAGCCATGTACGTCCAAGTTGTGGAAGCAACAGACTCAAAAGATTGCAGTGGTGCTATTTCCGACGAAAGAGCGGAGGGAGGGAGGTCTCAGAAGGTGTCACGCCACCAACAAGAACAAAGACTTCATCAAGAATCAGAAGTTACATGCATGATTGTATTTGATGCGTATTACTTCAGTGTATTCCCGTGTTATATATGTTTAACTTGTTTGTCACAAATTTAAGGGTCCTTTTTTTGTTGTATAATTTGATGTGTAATCCCTTATTTAGTAGTGTTTGTGACTTGTGAGAGGATTAAAGTCAGGGACGGACCCAGAAAAAAAAGATAGAGGGGCCAAAAAGTTAGGAGGGGCCAAAATATATACCAATAAATTAAAAAAAATATGAGAAGAGCTTGGATTTGAACCCTAGAACTCTAAATGTTTACCAAAACCACCTATCCATTATACCAGTTAGATAATTATGATAGTTTGTTAGTATTTAATTTATTTATTGACTATAACTACTAGTATATACGTATATATATACTTTATATATCGAAAAGTTGGGGGGACCGTGGCCCCTCCCGGGGTGTATGTGGGTCCGCCCCTGATTAAAACAACTCCAAGTACATGAATACCGAGTATTTTGAGACAAAGAATCCAAGATTAATTATCCAGCTGGGGATGCAGTTGGATGTGATTCATAATATCACTTGTTGCTCAAATGATCAAGTTCTGATCTATTTAAAGAAACAAAACGTGAAGAGGTTTGCATCCAAAAAAATATCAAGGAGAAGTTGAATAATGAACACCTGATATAAGATAATTGTTGCTATATATTCTTTTTAATTGTTTCCTCCATTATTTTTTTTCATGTAACCATGACAATTAGAGGAATGGAAAATGCAGAAATTGGATGAAATGTAAGAAATTACCAATGAAATTCATTCTCATCTTTTAAGTAGAATAGTAACAATGAAATTACCAATGCATTATTGCTTAATTTTTTTCTCCTTATGTTAACTTAATATCCAAAAATCTAAATATTCAAGATACATCTTTCAATATTTGATATTGTAACCTCTTTCTGTTTGTCAATAATTAAAGTAACTAATCGTTGCTAATTTATCTAATAATTTAATTTGTTACTAATTGACAAAAATAGTTCATGCACGATTATTTTGATAGGTCAGTTAGTTAAAGAGTTGAGCTTGTATAAGAAGAGATAACAAATTCAAATTCCAAAAAGCATGAATTTAAGGTTTGGGGATGAACATGTATTATTTTAAAATCACAACTGATTTCTAACTGATTCGAGTATTCAACAATATTTTAATACTATAATATTGTTTGTAAGAATGTGAAAGGATAGATTTGAATAAAATACTAAAAAATACTTAACATATTTGAATAACATATTTTTTTTCTATTTTTCATTTCATCCAACTAATATCTTGATGTTCCTCAATTTAATTGATTTCCTCCTTTTTATTTTTTAAAAAAAGAAATAAAAATAATTATGATATTCTTACATATTGATCTTTATTTTATAAGTTAACAATAAGAAATCTATATGTAACTAAAAGTCGGGCATAAATCTAATTTCAAGAAGTTCTCTCCTTCAAGTATTCATTCTATCTTTTTTTCTCCTTTTTTTTATTTTTTTCATTTTTTTATTCTTTTCTTTCTCCCAATAATTAGAGTAACTTAATTATATCAATACATTTTATAGTCATTAATTGACATTCAATTCTTATTCTAATATAAAGTCTTCTCATATTTAATTAATTATTTATTATAAAATATTATAAACTTATCTATATAAAACTCAATATATGTTTATATTCATATACATAGATCAATATTCAATTTGATATAAATCTATATATAACTAAAAGTTGGGCATATATCTAATTTCAAGAAACACTCTCATTCGAGTATTCATTCTATCTTTTTTTTTCTTTTTTTTCTTTTTTTATTCTTTTATCTCTCTCATTAATTAGAATAACTTAATTATATCAATACACTTTATGGTCATTAATGAATATTCAATTCTTATTCTAATATAAGGTATAAAATATTATAAACTTATTTATATAAAACTCAATATATGTTTATATTCATATACATAAATCCATATTCAATTTAATATAAATTTATATATTATCTTATATATACTAATAGTTATAACTAAAAGCCGGACATAAATCTAATTCAAGAAACTCTCTCCTTTATGTATTCATTCTATCTTTTTTTATTTTTTTATTTTTATTGTTTTCTCTCTCTCATTAGTTAGAGTAACTTAATTATATCAATACATTTAAGTCATTAATGGACATTCAATTCTTATTATAATATAAATTCTTCTCATATACCATTATTTATTTATTATAAAATATTATAAACTTATCTATATAAAACTCAATATATGTTTATATTCATATACATAGATCAATATTCAATTTGATATAAATCTATATATAACTAAAAGTTGGGCATATATCTAATTTCAAGAAACACTCTCATTCGAGTATTCATTCTATCTTTTTTTTTCTTTTTTTTCTTTTTTTATTCTTTTATCTCTCTCATTAATTAGAATAACTTAATTATATCAATACACTTTATGGTCATTAATGAATATTCAATTCTTATTCTAATATAAGGTATAAAATATTATAAACTTATTTATATAAAACTCAATATATGTTTATATTCATATACATAAATCCATATTCAATTTAATATAAATTTATATATTATCTTATATATACTAATAGTTATAACTAAAAGCCGGACATAAATCTAATTCAAGAAACTCTCTCCTTTATGT
The DNA here is from genome assembly GCA_001647135.1 of Pontederia paniculata. Taxonomy (NCBI): domain Eukaryota; kingdom Viridiplantae; phylum Streptophyta; class Magnoliopsida; order Commelinales; family Pontederiaceae; genus Pontederia; species Pontederia paniculata. The sequence continues at coordinate 6,617 of LTAE01012103.1, read as the reverse complement.
ATTCATTCTATCTTTTTTTATTTTTTTATTTTTATTGTTTTCTCTCTCTCATTAGTTAGAGTAACTTAATTATATCAATACATTTAAGTCATTAATGGACATTCAATTCTTATTATAATATAAATTCTTCTCATATACCATTATTTATTTATTATAAAATATTATAAACTTATCTATATAAAACTCAATATATACTTTTATTCATATATATATATATATATATATTTATTATTAAACATTTTTATTTATTTTTTAAATAATATATTCCATTAAATATAATTCATAAATGAACAAAAATAGTAAATATACTCTTCAAAAAATTTTGTGATTTTGAAAAATATCATTTTAAACTAAAATTACAAATAAAAATAAATTTTTAAAACATTTATAAATATACTCCATTTTTTTTTTACGGGTTTCGCCTCCGAACTCACAATTATTCAGCATCCTCACTTTTCGTATCTTACTCCGTCCCTAAATGAACAATTCTATTTTGATAACCTTTTCGTATTATCTAATAATATAATTTAAAATATTTAATCTCACTTTGCTTGCATATAATTTGAATTGCCTAAAAATAAAAATAACTTATGAAGTGCAATTTAAATTGCTCAAGAAAATGGGCTATCCAAATTGCTACGATGATTTTTTTTGCTTTTCATATTACCATGTGAAACATTACTAAAATAAATTTTAAAAGTAATTTACTAAATGGTCATATAATAATCTAATATATTATTAATATTATAACTACCATTATTATTAGTCATAATTAATAAATAGATCATTATTATTTCAATCAATTATATTATTGATATGATTAACTAATGATAATAGATTATCAATATATTACCATCATTTTTAGAAACAAGATGCATTAATTATTTTGTAAATTTATTTGTTTGCTGTATAAATATTATGAGTTTAGAATATGTGTTTATTATTTAAGTTTCCTGACCCCAAATACAAATTTATATAACATGTCATATTTAATTAGATTAATTAAGGATTCTTTACTAAAAGTAAAATATTACTTAGTAATATTTTTTAATATAAATCAAGGCAGTATTAATCTCTAAAAACATGTATTGTTAATAAATTAATATTACCAGAAACTTTTAAGATGTGTTTGAATAAAGGAGGGTAAGAGAAGGTAATGAAGGGTAAAAAAATTTATCTTCTATTTAGTTCTAATTTGAAGTAAATAATTTTTAATTAATTAAGAGAAAATTAAAAGTTATTTTTTATTTTAACCTTCAAAAGATTTGCTATCTAAACTAGAGTAATTTTTATTTTCCTCCTTGTTATCCTCATTTATTCTCAATTTAAATGCGCCCTTAATGTGATAATATGAATTGCTAAGTAACATTAAATAGTAATATAGTGAACACCATATTTTCTTTATATATTATAAATTAAAAGAAAAGGAAAGAATGTAAAAAACTTTTTTGATGTATTAAATGATTAAAAGGTACACTTTTGTTTCACCTATAATCTCTTCCATGCAAAATCACGATATCCACTAGAGCCTACCCATTTAACTAACTAATGCAATCTCATCTTATAAAAGGTCTTAAGTTTATTTCTTTAAAAGTTTAAATTTTAAAAAATAGGTAATAAATAATGAAATGATTAGTAGGCTTTTAAATATTATAAAGTTTAATTTTTTTTATACCTGATCGAAGCATTCGATTTCGATATCTAAGATATTAGCATTTGACTATTTAAAATTTAAATATAATAAATTCTTTTATCACTTTATAAATAAAATATGATATTAATATTTTTTTATTCTAAAATATAGTCCTGTTAATGGTGCACTAAACAATATAAACTGTATTGATCTCACGGTAGAATTTGAATTCGAGACCTCTCGGTGCTTAAATCGAGGGGTGAGTCACTGCATCATACCTTTGTTCCCGTATTGTGCTGCTCATTGAGTGAAACCAAGGTGAAGAATATTCAGCATATCACTCTGCACATATCTTACCTAGTGATAGGTACATCTTTACTTTATTACCGGCATAACATGAGTAACATGCTTCTTTATGGATAAAAAGATATGGGGAGCAAGATCCCCCAATTAGCTTTCATCGTTAGGTTATTTTTTATTTGTAATTTATTTTCTTATATGGTTGATATTTAAGTAAAACTGTCGTAGTAAGCATATGCACCATCGAAATCTTTAAGTCATATTTGAATAAAAAATCTGTAAGTTGGAGGGATGCGTCATATTTTCAAATTTCAAAATTTTCATTCTATCAATTAGTAGAATAAGAGTGGATGGATTTTTTTATACAAAATTATATTTTTAAATAACTTTTCTATAATATTACCTTAATTAATTTAAAATGATATCTCCTTTATAGTATTTTGATTTGTGAAATAAAAACATTTGACTTGAGTTCATTTATTGATTTATCTTTTTTATTTTATTTTATAATGACATATGGTCATTGAATTTATTTTTTTCCCATGTTAACTTTTGTCATAATATTTGAGATCTATTGAATGCCATCATAATTTTTTTAAAAGTTAATATTTTTTATTCAATTGAGATATTATGATCATTTCTATTTTAGAATATTAAAATGTTATCATTTTGAACAATGCTCATATTGATGTAATGATAATATTATTATTTTTATTTTTTATATTTATTTCTCATCTTACATCTTTTTCTCTTTTTATTTTTAAGAGAATAAGAAAATAAAAATTATATGAAATAGAATATAAAATATATTAAGAGGAAAAAATATTAGAGATAATAAAAAGACATATAAAGAGAAAAAAAAAGAATGATGAAGAAGAATGAAATTAAATTAATAAGCAGCCCAAATAGGAGACGATGCACTATATTGCTGATGGCAGTTCTCCTGTGCCCAAGTCCACTCCCTGCCTCCACCATTAAGTGATAACTGTGAAACTTCAAAACACAATTGAATAAATTTTGATTTGTGCGGATTTATGCATTTATTTATAATCATATTATTTTTAGATAAATGTTATGAAATGCCAAAAGTCAAAATAGTGATATTAATTAATGAAAAAGAAAAAATAATATAATGAAACAATATGACCATAATGCAAATGTATAAATTTTGATGCTCATTAATAAATCATTGGATTTATTTTTTATCTTGTCACACTTTTAATGTTTTTATGGGAAAAAATAAAGAAAATGGAGGAAAAAAATATGTCGAATAGTGAAAGGAGACGCACCCCATAGTCCTCACCTAGTGAAAAAATAGCATGCATCATTACTTTATATTATATACGAACTGACATCGTATGATAATATTATCATAAAATTATTCTAAATTGTAAAACGATTGTACTTTTCATGAATTTTAGTTTTATCTTTTTATCTAATAGTTACTACATAGCCTAGAATCAATAATAGAGAGAATCTTACCACTCCAAAATGAAAGCACTATTATCACTCAATTCTATTAGACAAGAGTAAAAATATCCAACGCTAATTGGATGGAGTGATAATAGTATTTTTTTAGTGGCAATAGTGCTACCCAATCATATATGAAAGAATAAATAAGACAACCATTCCCATTAAGAAAATAACTTATATGCACAAGAGTATATTAATAAGAAATTTATTCGTAATATTAATTTATTAATTTGTATTTTCAAAATAGCTGCCTTATGCCCAATAATCATAACGTATAAACATTTATTCTATATATAACCATAGTAAAAAGTTTCACGCACACATATATAAAGATCTCTACATGCACTCTACACAGGGGCGAGAGAGAGAGAGAGAGAACGTGAAAAAAGAGGGAGGAGAGGGATTTTAAGGAACTATTTAGCTTGAATATCCACGCTAGGTTGATATTTATTACAATTAGGGGATTGCTCTTTTGATACTCGATAAAGGTTGATTAAGCAAGCTCGTTAAAAGAAATCAGTTAAATACCATGAAGATAATTTTGGTTATAACTTCATTTTTCTTCTTGTTAGTTCAGTTCTTTAAAATTTGTAAATATTGAATAACCAAACTTCCTTTTTTTTCTCCCGCTCATCACTAAACTTTTTGAATGAAAATTCTAAAATAAATATTCTATAATATTTCTCTTCCTGAAATCAATTTATTTTTGTTCACTTTATTATTGTTGTGAAGAAAATATTTCATTGAATACTAATATAAGTCGATTAAACCATTACATTGCAACAATAATATCGATTAAAGTGTTCGGTAAAAGAAGCTCAACTTTATCATGATTAAAAAATCACTAAACATTACAAAATAATCGATAGTCCTATTTAAAAATGGTTAATATTGGCTACAATGAGTGCGAGTTTTAACATATATCTCGACACACATTCAACTTTATTTTAATTAATTTTCTCATACATTCGTACTACTTATCTTATCCAACGTAAGATGTTAGATGTATAGTAAATATAAGATCTCTTTTAAAGAGTTTGTTTTAAGTTGTTAGAACTATCATATATTGAAAATTCTAAAATTAATGAGATAAGTAGTACGACATTACCCATAGCGCCTCAATTAAATCCTTTTATAAAAGAAATATTGAAGGTGCTACCTACTTAATTAGGGAGCATCATACTACTTGTCTTATCCACCGTAAGATGTTTAATCTATGATAGATATAAGATTTTCTCTTTCTTAAAGAATTTGTTATAAGTTATTAAATCTACCATATATGACATTCTACGATTAATAAGATAAGTAGTACAATGTTACCTACTTAAATATGTAGCACATTCATTAAATTCTTCTACAAAGAAAATAATAAAAGTGTTACCTACTTAAGTAGATAGCTACTTATCTTGTCCATCGTAAGATGTTAGATTTATGGTGAATATAAGATCTTCTCTCTCTTAAAAATTTTATTATAAGTTGTTAGATCTACCATATATTTAACATTATATGATTAATAAGATAAGTAGTACAATGTTACCTACTTAAGTATGTAACACCTTAATTAAATTCTTCTACAAAAAAAATAATGGAGGTGTTACCTTCTTAATTAGGTACCACCGTACTACTTATCTTATCTACCATAATATGTTAGATCTATGATGTATATAAGATTTTCTCTCTCTTACAAAGTTTGTTATAAGTTGTTAGATCTTTTGTATATTTAACATTTTAGGATTAATAATATAAGTAGTATGATGTTACCTATTTATGTAGGCATCACCTCCATTAAATCCTTCTACAAATAATGTAGAAGTGCTTTTCCTGAATTTCACGGGACATAATAGTCATGTCATAGCCATGACATTGGTCTAATGAGCCGCGACATATCATGACCATGATAGTGAATTCAATTTTATTGATGGAGATATAACTGTAACGCCTCCAAAAATTCACTCTAAATGCTTATTCGTACGACTCTCGGAGACGTTACTTACCTTAACTTGATTTTACCTTTGACACTTTTATGTCAAGATCGTGTACACTTGTGTGAAAATTAAGATAAATTAAACATTTACATTGTGGAAGACTTAAATGAAGATTAAAGCCATATTAACTAATATTCTTTGCATCCAAAATTTTATCTTTTAACTTCGAATCTTTCTTTTCTTAGAACAATAATTGTTTTGTATAATCTTTCTTTTGCTTTCATCTTTGTCTCTTTGCTTTTCTTTCTTTCTTTCATCATTTATTCTTTCTTCCTTTTTTTCTTTGATTCTCTTTCTTTCATTCTTAGAAGTTATCATTTATTTGCTTTCATCTTATATCTTGTGAAGAATCATTTATTTTTTAAGAGAATATCATGTCACTTTTATATATCTGCGATAGTGGTTGTGCATGACCACGATGACCCTATATGGTGGACGAGCATTCCTATATGGTGGAAGTCCAGAGTTCATTGCACACGATGGAGAGTCTTGTATAATAGAAACAACGACTAAGTATTTTGTCTTCATCGTCGTGGGATATCATTATTTTGCATTTAACTACACCCCATGTTAATACTTTTAACTTTCATTCTTTGCTCCTTTTGACAATCAATGCACATGAAGATCCATAACTTTCATTTTTTATCTTGATTCTTTTAACATTCATATATTTTCTTAAGACTTATACTTATCTTTAACTTTTATTAATAGTCAAATTACATCATTCGCATGAAATTAGCATAAATTTCACTTTTTTTAAAAAAAAGATCCATGCCTAGATGTGACACAACCCATTTTCGTAGGATGCACATCATTTTAATCCTAGTGACTTGGGAAAATGGCCCGTGTCATGGCGTGACACGGTCCATTTTTGTGATGCTTACATTGTTATCTTTCCTGTTTAGCACGCGGTCTGTTTCCTTTCCCCACATGGTCCATGTTGAATGTAGGATCCCGAGAATGTTTTGAATGATCACAAATTTGTAAGTGAACTCAACCTATACTGATGAACTTGTTTGAGTTGATTTCTGTAACAGGATATATTCAAGTTCAGTACAGTGGTCGACCTGAGCTAAAGAAATGGACGATCACTGCACTCGTAATTTATATATGAAGAACCATATGTGTGCAGTGGGCGTCCTAAGTATATGAAGCGGTCGACCAGCATCAGAGGGAGAGAGTATATGATAAGCAGCAGAGCATAAATGGTCGACCAAAGAAGAAGA
>LTAE01012102.1:0-14318 GCA_001647135.1 Pontederia paniculata | reverse complement strand
CCACCTTGAGCCCTTCGGACGACCACTCCTCCGCTTAGCTAAGACTCCTTCTTCGGCTAAGTCTTCTCTGGGTGTCCACTCCTCCTTGGACCGCCCGTTCTCCAACCTTTGATTTGAAGGTGTTATCTTGGGATCGCCCATTCATCAACATCGGGTGACCTCCTCAATTCAGCCTTTTACTTCGGTCGTCCTTTCTTCATCACTGGTCGACCGGTTAACCGCTGATCCCTCTTCATATATTCACTCCATGCTTTAGCTCCTCTTCACATGTATTCTTCCTTTAATGCTGCTCGACCACTTCATATGCTTGGGACGACCACTGCATACATGTAGTTCTTCTTATATATCTTATGTGTGCACAGGTCGTCCATCCCTTCAACTCAGGTCGACCGCTACTCTGAACTTGAATACATCCTGTTACAGAAATCAGCTCAACAAGTTCATCAATATAGACTAAGTTCACTTACAAATTTGTGATCATCAAAACACACTCGGGATCCTAGATTCAACAAAAGTAATCGGATTATCTTTGATGATCAATCTTAACTTGTTAGCAGATTAAACACTTGGAGACAAAACCTGCTGTGTCTTTCTTCATGTTTTTTCATCAAAAAATTTGTTGGAGATCTTTAGACATTTTTTAGCACTAGAATGAATTGAAAACTCTTATTTGTGAGTTTCTTTCATAATATCATATTTTTTATTCTTTTTTCCCTGGAACCCACAAAACAATTTCTTAATCTTATGCTACCATGAGTGCTCAAAACAAAATTTAAGCTTCTTTTTCACATAAACTCTTCATGTCGCTAAATATCTATACTTTGTGCTTGAATTATTTTGTTCACCAAATCATATTGTATTTCCAAATATCTCATTAACAATATCGTTCCTCTAACTATGATTGGTTTATGTTGAACCACATTATCTAAGAGATTTCACTTGCGCATTTTCATTCTCGCCAATGATGCTTTTCCATTCTCGACTTAATGCATTTGTCGTTGCATTAGCTTTATCTAGATGATACATAATAGAAAAGTCATAATCCTTTAAAAATTATAATAACTGACATTGTCTCATATTAAGCTCTTTCTGACCAAATGCTTTGAACTCTTATGGTCTGTATATAACCCATATTGCTCTCCATATACATAGTGTCGCCAAATTTTCAAGGCAAATATTATTGCAAGTAACTCCATATCATGGGTAAGATAGTTCCTCTCATGATTTTTTAAATGTCTTGATGCATAAGTCACAATTTTTCCATTTTGCATCAAAACACACCCAAGGCAAATTCCACATGCCTCTATATAGATAACAAATTCACCAGTTCTTAATGGAATAGTTAACATAGGTGCCAAATGTTGAAACTCTTAATCTTGATCAGGAGTAGAAGTCCAATAGGATTAGAAGATTAGTTTAGTTGGATTAGGATTAGTTAATTAGTGTTTAACTTCTAGTCAAAGTTAAAATATTGCCCTGCAAAACTGCCTTTGCCGATCAATGAAATCTAAGGTTCTCTTGTTGAGTTCTTCACATATATTCTATTTTATTTCCTTCTTCCTCTGTTTCATCTACTCCACGCGCGCGCTTGTAACCAACACTTGGTATCAGGGTGAGGTTCGAGTCTCGACGCCGGCATTGCCATCCCCCCAGCACAGTAGTAGAAGAACATGTACGCTCCTGGTTGGGAAGATGTCGACCTTACCATCTCTCGCAATACCTCCTTAGTCCAGGATGTGCGCTTGAGCCGGCACCAATCGGCAACAATGCTGCGTGACCTGGTAGGTCACGACAGAAGGGCCCTGAGGAGAACGTCGATGGTGACAGCGCTGCCGCAAGGAGTTCTCCCTTTCCTCTCCCTCCTCCTCGAGACTGCAAGGGGCGGAGGAGTCGGTAGGCGACAGCGTCGGACTTTTGCCAGGTCTGTAGCCGGGGATTCGCGTCTACTCAGTCGCTCGGCGGCCACTAAACGAGCCGCATGAAGCAGGAAGAGGACGACATCTAATGCGACGTCATTGTCGGAGTAAAGGATGTCACCCTCGAAGCATATCGAAACGTGAACACATACAACAACTTTTCGAGCGGTGATTGAAGTAAAGCGCAGTGTTGCGCTCGCCGAGAGAAGAAAAAGGAGGAAAAGACTTGAGAGAGAGAGATTGAAAGGAGAATTTATATATGCATATAAAGTGACCGAAGGGTGTTTGCTTAAATGACCCACACACAACTCTAGCTTAGGATGTTGCTCACAAATTGGGTGAGTCAGAAGAAGTTTTCCATGGTCATGGTGGCAATAAAGTCCAAAGAAGAGGAAGGCGAACTCCGAGGAAAAGGATGTTGCATGAACATGTACACAGACACACGAGTTTGTTGTGTCTGCTCTCAATTTAAGTGATTCTATAGTTGTCTCCATACTACAGGTGACGCTGCCGTCGGCGTAGGTAGAAGCACGAGGAAGTCAGTGCTTGTCAATCGTGGCAGCATGGGAGCACGTGGCAGCATGGGAGCACACAACAACATGGACAGCAGACGGGTACTCCACTAGCGCCAAAGGAAGTGAAGAAGCCCGGGAGTTGTAGCCGACGAAGAAGGCTCCAGCAGCCGAGGAGAAGGAGAAGAAGGTAACCGCTTAGAAGGGATCGATGGGGAAGAAGTCCAAGCATGGCAAAGCAGGCGCTTCAGATGCATGACTGACAATCGATGGAGAAGGACTCCAAGGGGACGTTGCATGTTGCAGTCGCGTGCTGCAGGGAAGAAGCCCATGACGGGTGCGGCAACAACAAACACACGCTCAACATCAGTAGTGGCCGAATGCTGACGATCAAATGTGTTGGGGCAGGAGAAGAGTTGAGGTGGTAGAGGAGCATCATAAAGAAGAGAACGCTACCGAGGATGGAAAGTGTCATCTCTCTCGTGCAGAGGCGCATGAAAAGGAAGAGTGCCAATGTATCCTACAGAACGTCGAGGTCACGAAGAAGCACGAGGAGCGGGGTGCTTTGGATGTAGGAAGTTCTTTGTGTCGACAGGTTCTAATAGGAACGAAGCACCCTCAAGGTCTAAAGCGGAGACTGTGTCGAAGGACTAACTCGATGCTGCAGGACAGAGGTCATGCCAATGTTGAAGGACTGACACAATGTTGTGGGTCGGAAGTAGTGCCCGTGTCGAAGGATTGACATGGTGCTACGTTCGATCGATGTTGCTATGCACGACACTAGTCAAGTGAGCCTACTTGTTGATGGCCGAGTTCATCGACTGTGTGTCGACGATTGACCAATGGACGACGAGAACTACGTCGGGTGCATAGCACGACACTGATCAGGTGAGCCTATCTATGGATGGCCAAGTTCATCGATTGTGTGTCGATGATCGATCAATAGATGGAGAGGACTACGCAGGGTGCATAATCAGCGCGCACATCAGGAGGGCAACAAGGCGGTGACTCGCGTTAAGCGGATACTGAGGTCGATCTGATCCGGTTTTGGAAGGAGGAGCACAATAGAACTCCAGGGCGAGGGGGGTTGAAGGTGTATGACATCAGCGAGAGGTTGCCGAAAGATACCAACTACTTGAAGAATCGCAGTAGTTCCCTCTTCAGCCAAAGACCAGATTAAGGATTGATCGGAATGACAAGCTCCGTACAAGCTTTGAAGTGAAGTCAAGATTATGGGGGAGTATGTTGGAACTTTTTAATCTTGACTAGGAGTAGAAGTCTACTACGATTAGAAGATTAGTTTAATTAGATTAGAATTAGTTAATTAGCATTTAACTTCTAGTCAAAGTTAAAAATATTGTCTTATAAAACTACCTTTGCTGATCAATGAAATCTAAGGTTCTCCTATTGAGTTCTTCACGTATACTCTGTTTTCCTTCCTTGTTCCTCTGTTTCATCTGCTCCACACGAGCGCTTGTAACCAACACCGAAGTTCATCTCTTCTTCTGTTCTTGAAAACTTGATTCAATTTAGGTGGTGATACAAATTTTACTCCTTTCATCGTCAAGTTAGTTAAAGGTGCTCAGATCTGTGAGAAGTTTTGTATAGATCTCCTATAATAGTCTGGTAATCCAAGAAAACTTCTAATTTCGACAATTATCTTAGGCATATTCCATTCTATCATTGCCTCGACTTTTACTGTATCAATTGAAATTCCATCCTTTAGAATAATATGACCAAGAAACATCACTTATTCCAATCAAAAAGTCACATTTTAAAAACTTTGCATACAATTCATGTTGTCGTAAAGTTTTCAACGCAATTTCAAATGTTCTTTATGTTGCTCATCATATAGGGAATATATCAAAATATTATCTATAAACACAATAACACATTATCTAGCTATGGTCTGAACATTGTGTTCATCATATCCATAAATGGATCTGGTGCATTTGTTAGACAAAATGACATTACTAAAAATTCATAATGTCCATACTTAGACTTGAAGGCAAATTTTTTTAGAATATCTTCTTCAGCTATTGTTAACTGATGATCGATTGAAGGTCAATTTTGAAAAAAACTAGCAGTAAAAGCCAATTGATAAAAAAGATCATCAATATAAGGCAACATATATTTGTTCTTTGTTGTGACATTATTCAACGTCATGTATTCAATACAAAGCCGCAAAGATCCATTTTTCTTTTTGACAAAAAATACACGCACACCCCATGTGAGACACTAGGTTGGATAAAACTGTAGTAATTCCTATAGTTGTTTCTTTAATTCTTGCAACTCAGTAGTGACCATTCTATAAGGAGATTTTGAAACAGTCACAAGAACAAAGTTCAATTTTGAACTCAATTTCTTAATGTGATGATATATAAAAAAGATCCTTTGGAAACGCATGAAGAAATTCCCTAACTTCCTCTTTCTACTCCAATAGCTTAGTTGGATTTAGTGTGTTGGTCTTTATTAGACTCGCTAAGAAACCTCTATCATCTTTCTTAAGAATTTTGTAAGCTTTCGCTGCAGAAATCATCACTCAATTATCCTCATGAGTTACCAATTTTGAACCATTAGCTTTATAAATTTATATTTTCTTTTCTCTGAGTCAAACATCATATAAGGACAACCGAGTCATGCCTAAAACAATATGAATGCCTATCATGAGCAACATAATTAGATCAACTTGCAGATCTTTACAAATTTTTTTCACTAACACAATACATATATATTTTATAGAAATCATAGCTCCCATAAATAATGATCACTTTAAAATAAAATCCAATTCATTTGTAAGTGTATAAGTCCATATGCCAAAAAAAAGTGAGATACATTTTACTCAAAACAACATTGGCATTCTTAGCACTCTACATAATGAGAAACAAATTCATTAAACTATTAGTGACCCTTTTTGTCACTAGAGTGGCTTATATCCACCTACTTCACATATCAAAATGATTTTTTTTCTCCTTTATACAAATTAACATTAACCAACATAATCAAATACAAAATTCACTAGCCATGTAAATGGATCTTGAACTTCGGTGATTGCTCATGACATTTGCACATGGAACCTACTTTGATACCATTAATTGTAACGACCCAAACACTCGAGTGAGCGATAACTATATATAATATATCTCGAGAGTTCGGACCATCACAATTGACATGTAAATAATAACAAACTCATACACATAATATCTTTTAGTAAATATAAAATTTAAAATTCTCAAATGTCAAATGCACGTAATATATTATTCGTAAAACATAAGGCATCATCTATAAACATGATCATTCTATACACATGTAAATCCAAATTCACAATTTTCCTTTTAGGAAACTCATAAGATCTCATAAGTAAATCATATAAAATCATATTGCATACTCATATCTTTTTTTTCATTTATTATTTTACTTATTATATTCACCGCTAGCACTAGGGTATCACACCACATATCGGTGCACCATGAGTTTCTCTTTGGACTATTACCCTATAGAGTTTGCTTATGTGAGCCACATAATGATTCTATCACTTAGGAATCTCGGTAGATAAGATCTAGAGGTGACCCTCACAAATTATCATGTGTGGTACTTGATTTCAGTTCTATCATTATTATGCCACATAATCTTTCACTTATTATGATTTCACTAAAACCATTAGGATCACATGATACACACCAAAAGTTAAAGTTCACATTTAAAACACATGAAACCCAATTGATTAGAAATATCCATCAAATTCAATAATCACAACTAATTACATGTGTAACATTTCATAATATCAATTTTTTGAAATATTTGATCAATACAAATTGAAATCAAAACTATGATCCATAGCATATTCTTATCAACTCATATCAATTCATAAACTCAAACAATAATATATTCCAAGACAAATAATCTAGACTTTCATAATTTTTCATGAAACATGTATTTTTAGTAACTAAGATAACTTGTTGACCAATTAAGCTAACTAGATTTTAGCAGATTAACACATAGTGAAAGATATATTTTTAGTTTCTGCTATAGAAGTCCAAATATGCTGGAACAGATTTTATTTGAAAATAGACTCGAAAATCTTCAATATATAGCAATTTAAGATTTTTCTACCTGAAGAATTATCTATAGAAATTCCTGTGTTTATAAATATTTTATTGTTCAAACTGTAAATCTGAAAAAAATTGATATGTATCACTTATTTTCCTCATAATTTCCTATAGACATATGATTTTGAGGTAATTCCACTTGAATTGAAACCCTAGTTCTATAAAATTTCAGTCCCTTAAGTTTCATATTTTCTTTTAAGTACACAATTTAAGGTATACTTATGAATCAAATATGTCTATTCATCTTGGCCAACTAGACCTACACTCACTAATTTATTCCTAACTCATTAAACATATTTTATTTTGAGAAAATTATTTCTTTTATACAAAATAGGCATCTAAGGAATCATTCTAAAGAAATTTCATAATTTTTGAAGCATTGTAAGACATTTATCTATCTAAATCACAATTAGAAGGAGTATTTTCCACATTAATTTCACAAGTCTATATTATTTAATTTAATTTCTTTCAAATCCAAACAACTAAATTATTTAGCTTTAAACTTCATACTCAGAAGTCTAAATTATCACAAATAAAAATAATTGGATCCATCCATACATACCTTATCCATAGTTTGTTAATTGTCTCTCTTTCTTCTTTAAATTCCATTAGATTCTTGGCAACCCCACCTTGTAGCTTACGATTGCTTCAAGGAAATAATATTATATGGCCTCCAATTGAAGTTAGTTGATGTGAGGATATATCATATGGCCTCCATTATTTCCATTAAATAAATAATTAAGTTAATTAACTTAAAGCTAATTAAGTCAATTAACTTATTAAATTATAATTAAATTAGTGATTCAGAAATAATAGAAAGAGACAAGTAATTAAACTTTATTAATGAATCATCAATTATTTTCAAAGACAAATAAAACAATATAAATAGAAATTTTACTTTAGTACTCAAAGAATAATTAGCTCAACTTAATTTTTAATCAAGTTAATAACTCAAAAGCAAGTAAGACATCACAATCGGCATACATTTAATATAAATTCTTAATTAAGTTAATTAACTCTGTGATAATTTTTAGGATATTATAATTATTGAATTAATAATTGGTAAATGTTATATAATAAAATATATTATTATTTAAGTTAAATCCAAAAAAATTGTTGGATCTAGGATTTGAATCCGAGTTAAAAAAAATAGGTAACCACCAACACCACCAAAAAATTCATAATTCGTACGTGTATAAAAATGATTTTGTAGATTAAAATAATTGGACGTCTCGATCTTATAGGGCTTGGGTGGGCTCACGCTCATCGGGTCGATGTCGTGCCAAACCAAAATTCTCAAAGAGGTATCTCGGTCCCCCAACATTTTTCGATCTGATGTCCATCTCTAATTACAACAATAGTTTACTTTTGTAATGCTAGAATTTGTCCACTACGATCTTTATAAAGATGACTTTTGGAATCATCAATATGTCAGATGATAATTATCAATGTATGATAAATGGTCTGATGATGATGTTCGTTTATATATAGAGCTCTAAGTTTGAACTATTGACCCGTCAGTCAGTTGGGAGCAGGTAAATCTCTATTGATTAATTTTTTTGTGTTTTTAGTAACTAGTGCATGCATTGAGAATTTAATGACACCATGAATTCGTCATGCGATAGTTAAATTTATCTTTTATTTTTTAAAAAACATTTGATTCTTATGAAATCTTAGGAATATTATAAATATATCATAATTTAGAAATTTAAATTGATCACATGTTGAATTTCTTTCTGATTATATAGCTAGTATATATATATATAGCTCATGTATTGGGCAATCCTAAGAAGCCCTCTCCTTTCAACCTTCCTATTTATCTTTTATGTCATTTTTTTGAATTTTTTATTTTCTCTTTCATCTCTCCATTTCTTTCATATCAATAAATGTATGAGTTATCTATTCTATATCATAAATGACATTNCGATTTTCAAAAAACACGATTGGATAATCGTATACATAAACTTTTATGCAGCACCAGTGAATCCTTCTCTCGCTCTCCTATTCCTCAGTTCTGAGCTAGTTGCTTTCATAGACGTGGCTCGACGAGCTATTTTAATTTATCGTCTTTGAGTACCCCGCTAAAGTAGCAACACCAAACCATTTTCTTAGAACATAGTCAAGAGTCTGAAGGCAATCTTCAGACTTATTAAATTCTTAAAGACTCACACTTCTGACGATCAAAGACCATAAAACCTATTTGTCACATCTTAGGATCGGCTTGGCGTACTTGATATCATTTTCTAAGTATTGTGGTGGAGACTTTCACTCGAGGAGCATATGTCTTTTACTCCATAACACTGGGGAGACTTAAGCCAGTCTCTTATATATATTAGTTGGGCTTTTAGGATTTCTCTCCATCAAGTATTCCATCTAGAAATTTGTAATTTTTAATTCTCAATCATTATAATTTTTATTAAAATTTAATATTAAATATTTATTTAAACTTTTCAAATTCATGACATTATTAACTTTTCAAATTACCGAAGAATTATCATATACTATTCATTTCTTACATGCAAAATTATTTCTCTTTCTTTTTCAAAATTATTTTTTCATTCAAGTTCATTTTGATATCTCATTTAATTTTTTTCCACTTTGTTCTTCAAGATTAACTTTTCATATTAAAATACACATGATAAGTACCTTATTAATATGAGCTCGGAGGGTCATATCTTCAAACTTCATATTTTTTGTTTCACCAAACTGATAAAAGATATAATTTTTTTGGCAAAATTATCTTTTTAAATAATATTTTATAACTTTTTTCTAATTCATTCAAATTGTAACATGAGAACTTTCGACATTCATTCGATGATTTATCTCTTTAATTTTATTTTATAATTATTTTATAGTTTGATCTATTTAAATTTTATTCATATTTTTTCTCATGCTATTTTTTTTAAAAGTTTGAGATCTATTGATGTAATTGTAATCTTATTTTTTCACTCTCTTATATTTATTTCTCATCTTCAATCTCTTCTCTTTTTTTTTTAAATTTAAGGGAACAAAAAAATAAAAAATATTATGAAGAGAAATACAAAATACATGAAAAGAAAAAAATACTAAAGATAAAAGAAAGTGAGAAATATAAAGAAAAAATACATAAAAATGAAAGAAAATTTTACAAAACGGCATCAAAAGAAAAATCAAATAAATATATAACATTATTATATCTATTTAGATCATAAACAATATATATAGTAAGGGTAAAAATGACATTTATTCAAATTATAAAATTATTATTTAATTAGGACGAGGTTTAGTTTAGCCTATTAATTGTTATAAGCTTTTATCCAAACAGAAGTTTAATAATAATCCATCACACTCCACTCCTCTATCTAATAATACTCCACCATCATATCTCACCTCTCCATTAGTAATTACCAAACAAAGTCTTCAAGAGTCATAAGGAGGAAGTGGATGACATTGTTATTACTTTCGTCTTATTTGGTTTTATTCAACCAAACTATTTTATTTTCAATTTTTCCCACAAGAAAAAAAAGTAAAGAGCAGAATAAACTTATTCTAATTCATAGTCATTGGAGTAAACAATGAACTAAACAAAATTATTTTGAACGTATAATGACAAGGGCCTTTGTTATTGGCAATTTAGCACCCCTTGAGTTTGTACTACGGAGAAAAGCCCAACTATTCTATTATTATTATTCTTATTCTTATTCTTATTATTATTATTATTATTATTATTATTATTATTATTATTATTATTATTATTATTATTATTATTATTATTATTATTATTATTAATAAAAGGAGTCATTGAGTTAAAATAATTGAGTGGAAATTTAAAGAAAAAAAACAAAAGTCAATTAAGAAATGAGGTGTAGGCTTAAGTGAGGCAAAATTGAAGATGATGAGATACCTAAATAATTATATTATATTAAAAAAGATTATTTATAAATGGAAGAAATCAAATATCATTATTGTGTGCCATCATCCATATATTCTAATCAAGGGCGGAGTAAGGGGAGGTGCACTGCAAACCCTTGGATTCTATTAATATAAGTTTTTAAAATGATATTTCTAAATACCTCGCAACGAAAATACAAGTCATTATATGTTCAACTATATCGTGTTTGTATCATTATCGGGATCTTGATCACAAGAGGAATAAGACAACATATTCACAATACAAAAGTACTACAAAAATTCGGCAGCGTTTCTGACTCCTGCAAAACAAAACTCATATGGAAATGACGTGAACATCCCTTTATATAGGATGTCACATACAAGTTCCCATAACCACTGCGCAAGTTACCGAAATTGTCCTCTTGCAGCTATCTGTGGTTGTATATGTGTTCATGCCTAATACCCATTAGGGCGATTGCTATCCAACAATCTTCCACTCACACATAATGAGTCATTTTTCATATTTAATCTTGTGAATGCATATACATATTAAATGGAATCGTGCGATCCACAAGTACATCCACAATAAGAGAACTATATCTGTTAAGGATACATAGTTACTCGATCACATGAGAATTAATATTATGATTTGTTAGGAAAGTTTCTCTATCTACCTAATAGCTATTGTTATGCTTGTTAGGGATGCATAACTACTTAATCAACTTAGAGCTAATATTTTATTAAGAGAAATATTGTTGCTCAAAACAACTATATATCTCGTTAGGCCCTAGATACATCTTGCTTGCACAACTCAGACATCCCATATCTAACTCCACGATTTTCAAAAAACACGATTGGATAATCGTATACATAAACTTTTATGCAGCACCAGTGAATCCTTCTCTCGCTCTCCTATTCCTCAGTTCTGAGCTAGTTGCTTTCATAGACGTGGCTCGACGAGCTATTTTAATTTATCGTCTTTGAGTACCCCGCTAAAGTAGCAACACCAAACCATTTTCTTAGAACATAGTCAAGAGTCTGAAGGCAATCTTCAGACTTATTAAATTCTTAAAGACTCACACTTCTGACGATCAAAGACCATAAAACCTATTTGTCACATCTTAGGATCGGCTTGGCGTACTTGATATCATTTTCTAAGTATTGTGGTGGAGACTTTCACTCGAGGAGCATATGTCTTTTACTCCATAACACTGGGGAGACTTAAGCCAGTCTCTTATCTTTGGCGTCTCACTTGAGTCCTCCCACTAGTCACTTAGCTTAGCACCTTAAACAAGCCTCACATCTAGCTCCCCTTATTAGGCAACACTAAGTTATTTAAAAACTCATGTTTAACTCTTCTTGAATATATCAGGGCGATCTTAAATCATTTCTCGATTTTAGACCATTTCATCCCTGCTCGCTATGTCCTAAGTGTCGGAGGCTATGATCTATGTGACTTGATAATCCCATGCATGATTGACATACTTATAACCACTCATTCAAATAATCTAAATAAGAAAATAAAAATACTTTCATTCATGGAACGAATGTTTAAATACAATCAGGATTTACATAACTTTATAGTTTTTACACGTCTAATGAATACATCTCGAGGAATAAACTTTGTAAACAAATCAACCACATTCTGATGTGTAGACATATTTTGAATCATGATCCTCTTCTTATATCTTTCTTCTAGTACAAATTTATACTTGGTATCAATATGTTTATCTTTGGAGTGATATTTTTGTCTTTAACATATGTAATGACCCTTTGATTATCACAATACATGATAGTCTTCATCTCTTTCTCAGAAACCCTCAAATGTTGGAGAAATCTACTCAGTCGAAAACCTTCTTTTGTAGTTTCAGAGCATACCACAAATTTTGCTTCCATTGTTGACAATGTTATACATTCTTACTTTTTGCTACTCCTTGTCACAACGCCATTGTTAATCAAGAAAATATTGTTAGCCCAACTAGCATATGAAAATCTAGCCAGATTCAGACTATCTTCTTCATAACATAGTGCAAAGTCATACCAACATAATGTGTTATTTAAGTATATGAAGATTCTTTTGACAACATTCCGTGTTGGCGTCTTGGGTTTGACTGATATCGATTGATCGAACCAACATAATGGCATATATTAGGCCGAGCACACAACATCGCATACATCAGCATTCCAACTGCACTGGCATAAGGAACTGAAGACATGTCTTTCATTTTCTTTGGAGTCTTTGGTCACAAGTTAAGACTTAATGCTTCATTTTTCACTAAAGGAGTATCTATGAGTTTGCATTCATCTATATTAAATCATTCAAGTATCTTTTTAATAAACGTCTCTTGTGAAAGAGCAAAATTTTTTTTTGAACGATCTCATTAGATTTTTACTCCAAGAATGGATGCTGCTTCACCCATGCCCTTCATCTCAAAAGTAGAGGACAATCATTTCTTGATGGTGACTAAGTACTTCTTGTCATTCCCAGCTAATAGAATATCATCTACATATAGAGTTAGAAAAATAAACTTATCTTTGGAATCACAGATATAAACATAATGGTCTTCATTAATTATAGAATATAAAAAAAACTATAGATTGATGAAACTACAAATACCACTGTCTAGATGATTGTTTTAGTCCATATATGGATCAACGCAATCTACATACTTTGTGCTCATCTCATTTTACAACGAAGCCCTTAAGTTGCTCCATGTAAATTTCTTAATCAAGTTCTCCATTTAGAAAAATTGTTTTTATATCCATTTGATGTAATTCTAAATTAATATGTGACACAATAGCTAAGATTAAGTGAATTGAATAAAATCTCGCAACTTATGTGAAAGTTTCATCATAATCTAAACTCTCTTTTTGGGCGTAGTATTTTTCCACAAGACGAGTTTTATATGTTTCTATAGATCCATCTACACCATGTTTGATCTTGAGAAATCATTTGTTTCCAAGTGATCTTCATCTGGTGGAGAATCAACTAAAGTTCATACTTGATTTTCATTCATTAACTTCATCTCTTCTATCATGGCTTTCATCCATTCTTCTTGGGCAGGACACGAGAGAGTCTGTTCTATTGTTTTAGGCTCATGTTCATCATTAGGATAAATTATAAAAGCTTCCCCCTCAATCTCATAATGATGATGTGGGATGCGTTGTCTATTAGTTCATTGTATTAAACATTCTGATATATCTCATTTTATGGTTGGCGGTTGTTCTCTCCCACTCAGATCAAGGTGTTGAGTGAGGAGACATACTACTCAACAATTTGATATGTTGAAAGCGTCAATCCAGGATCCTCTTGTTCTTCTACGTGAAGATCCTTATCTATTTTTATCTTGCTGAGAAGAATCATCTTATAAAAATGTAGCATCACTACTTGTAGGATCGGAATGACACCAAGAGGGGGGGGGGTGAATTGGTGTATTAAAAAAATTTCTCTATTTTGATTTAATTGATGAGTTATACTAGTGGAAGCATATAAGTGCAAATGTAAACAAATAAAGAGAGGAGAACGGAAGAGAAAAACAAACAAACACACAAACACAAAGTTTGTTGACGAAGTTCGGCCGAACTCCTGGCCTACGTCCCCGCTCCGGTCTTCTCACACCAGAGGTCTCCGGAGATCACTGAATTCCTTCTTCAAGGGCGAAGGCTCCCTTACAACTTCTCCTTTCTTTCTCGAGGACAAGGAGACAACCTCTTACAGTTCGCTCACGAACTCTCAATCCCTTATCTTCAAGATTCTTCACTCAAATCACAGAAGGAGAACTAAAGCTTTCTATCGCTCAAAGCTCTCACTGAATATTTTGCCAAAGTTACTTCCCAAGACTCTTGGGATTATAATATATACTCTGCACTAACCACCTAATTTTCTCACTCAGAAAACTAGTCGTTAATGC
>LTAE01012100.1:0-14322 GCA_001647135.1 Pontederia paniculata | reverse complement strand
TGGACGCAAGTCAAGATCGGTCGGCCACAGGAGGTGGCGGACGACCGAGGGTTCTTGACTGAGGGAAAGACTTCGGACACTTGAAGCTGCGGAAGACCGGAGGCGAGCGGTGGACGACCGAAGCATCTGGCAGCAGTTCAAGTGGGGACTTCACCGAAGGAGCGGTCAACCGAAGCTGGAGCAGAGGTCGACCGGAGAAGTAGGTGAAGATACTGTACTTGCATTAATGGCTAGTTTTTTGAGAGAGAGAGTTGGTCGTGTAGCTTACTAAACTTGAGAGTGATGAAAAGGCAAGAGTGTAGATAAGAAATTATATAGAGGTATGATTGGGAGTCTTCTATACTTAACTGCCTCTAGACTAGATATCATGTTAAGTGTATATCTATGTGCTAGATTTCAAGCCAATCTTAAGGAATCCCATTTAGTGGCCACCAAAAGAATTCTGAGATATCTTAAGAACACTTCCAACTTAGGATTATGGTATGATAGAAATTCTCTATTTGACCTTCATGCTTACTCTGATTCAGACTTTGTTGGATGTAGAGTAGATAGAAAGAGCATGAGTGGCATGTGCTGCTTCCTTGGTAGTTCATTAGTATCTTGGGCTAGCAAGAAGCAAAATTTGATTGCACTTTCCATAGCTGAAGATGAGTATAAAGCTGCTGCAAATTGCTGTGCACAATTGTTGTGGATGAAATAACAACTTCTAGACTATAACATAACATGTAAAACTATACCATTAAAGTGTGATAATACTAGTGCAATAGAATGACTAAGAATCCTTTGCAGCATTCCAGAACTAAGCACATCGACTTAAGATATCACTTCATCAGATAACATGTATCACTCAAAACTATCTCTATAGAACATGTTCCAACCTAGAGACAACTAGCTGATATATTCACAAAACCTTTGGGAGGAGATAGGTTTAATATGCTAAAGAGATAAATTGGGATGTTGGATCTAGGAGTTTGATGAACAACTCAGCTGATTGGCGACTTGTCTATGCAAGTATCACTGATCAATGGAGTTGTAAATTAATTGTGTTGCACAACACATAAAGATATTCATCTATTGTTTTCTCACTCTTTATGTATTTGATCCACTCATAGATGTCCACCCTAAAGGGAACTATAAAGAACCTCGGGTAGTGAATGATAAGTTGTTAAGTATCAGTTTAGTCACAGACTTCGGACGTCCATTCCTTATTTCGGACGTCTGAAACATTGTTGATATCTAGTGATTCCGAGCAACGGACGCCCATTGTTAATCTTTAGGCGACCGATATAAGTAATGCACCAAGGTTCGGTCGACCACTCTATAAGCTAAGGGCATCCTATGTTTTGAAAACCTTAATGACATTCCGAAGTTCGGACGTTTGTTGCCCATACATCGGACGACCGAAATTGAATCATGACTTTAGTCCAGTTCGAACATAGGGCATCAACCAATATCATAGGATGACCACTATGACTGCAACACAAAATCCCTACTATTTTGATCGACCTATAATCCCTTACGGGCGATCGATGTTGCGAACACTATATATAGTGGGTCACCCTTAACCGTCTTCATCTTTGGAACATTCTCAAAGGACAACCTTTTGTGTTCTTCTTACTCTTTCACTTCAAGTTGTTTTCAAACTTTCTGTGTTCTTCAGCGTCCTGAAAGCGATCAAGATCTTCCCAAGCAAGGTTTAAAACAACTAGGTAAACCTAAAACATCATTTCTATACTTTATCAATCTAAATTTTTAGGTTTTACTCACTGAGTCCTAACCAAGTCAATATCATATTGTGAACGTGTGTGTCATTTTTACAGGATCAAATCGTTTTTGATTTCTTTCCTAGTACTTTTGATACTCTAAGTCATTCCTACACTAGATCTTTCTGATCTCAAGCTTCATTCATAACTTCTGTTTGATTCTAAGCATTCGTTGATTAACCTTAGAGTCATTTCTTTTTTTTCCTCAATTACACCATGTCTCCTATCAAGAGAGCGGCTCAGAAACAACCCTTAAAAAGGAAACAAAGAGAGGAGTCATCTTCACAACCCCTAATCCACAACCCAAAAGAGAGTCGAGAGAGGAGAACCTTCTACTCAAGCATCATAACCTCTTCCTAATAGAGTCGAGTCATCTAAGACACATGAAACTCCTCAATCACTTGAAAAGTCTTTCAATCACCCTAACTTCATTTGCGAGACTATCCTGAACCAATTTGAAATTCTCTATAATGAATAACGATTGATTGAACCATAACACTCTATTGATTGAGAAAGTCTTCAACTTCTCAGTCTTAAAGAAACCTTTGAGCAATGTGACTGGCTCAAGTTCCTTGACCTTGATGAGCCGGTTTATCCTCATGTTATCAATCACTTCTATGCAAACTTAACCTATGATGCCACCCATCTAGAAATAAAATCCTATTTGTAAGGTAGACAATTTTCCATAACCAAATCCAAGTTAAATGAGATCCTTGATACTCCTGGCTTTACTTATATAAATCTTGCTCCAATGCACTAGCCTCACACTTCCTACACTCAAAATCAAGCTGCATTAGCTGTGGGTGGAGGAAAAGTCAACACTTTTGTCCAAGGATCTTTTCACAAGTACCTCAGCCCCAACATAAAAGCCTTCATGCCATTCACCATATAATTACCCATGTAGTGCTTCCTAGAGCTGGTCATTATACAGGGATAAATCTCCTTGATTTAGCTATTCTTGCTCACCTTGTTGATCCTGCAGCCCCTCGAATTTCCTTAGGAAATCTTCTCATGTACCAACTCATCAAAACCAAAGAAAAAGTTTATTCTAAATGGATTAAGGGTGCCCATCTCTATTTTGGAAATCTCATTACCTTTTTTATCCGAAAAACCTGTCGAACAACTAGATTCTCTGACTGAGAAGATGTTCCTCACCCCACCCGTAATGATAAAATATCCTCTTCCACCTTGACTAGAAAAAGACTCACCAAGGACACCCCTCAGCCTAGTGAGCTCCCTCTTGAAGTTCAACACTAGGAAATTGAAACTCAAGGAATTGAGGATACTAGAGTCACACCTGCAACTAGTGTCCCCAAGACAACTCCTCAAGAAACCAGAACACCATCTGCAGCTGCTACCTCCTCATCCTCCACATGGCCCCGAGTCGAGAAGATTGGACTTCATTGTGTAGCAAAGTGGACAATGTCAACCCAACTCAGCACCATGTCAACCCAACTAAGTCAAGCTCTCAAATTGTTACCGAACATTAGTGTCCAACAAAGTGAAATTAATGAGCTAAGCAAAGATGTTGTTGTTCACCATAACCTAGCCACTGGCCGTCGGCGCCAAGTGGAAGGTTTCATGAGGGCAGCAGGGTATGATCCTTATGAAACTCAAATTCCCCCTTTTGATGATTACAAAGGGGGAGAAAGAAATCAGAGGAGTGAACCTTGAGAAGAAGATGACCATGGAAAAGAAGCTCAAGGTCAAGGTATTGATCATGAAAGAAATCAGAGGAGTGATCAAGAAGGAGAAGAGGGAGATGGACAAGGAAACGAGGATGCTAGAGAAGAAGATGTTGATCTTCAAATAGATGGCGTTGGCCAAGCGAAAAGTAATCATGGAGAAGAAGAAGAAGCTGGCCAAGTCATTACTGAAGTAGAAGTTGGTCAAGTCACTACTGAAGTAGCAGTTGTTAGAGATGACCAAGAAGAAGAAGAAATAATAGTTAAAGTGAAAGATGAATATCAAGAACTGTTTGCAAAGCATGGAATTGACATCAGCAGTCTGTTAACGAAAGTAGTAAATAACATATCGGGAGAGACTACTAAAAAAGATTTAAAAAAGGATCTTGCCACTAAAGAGACAAAAAATGTACCGAAGGAAGCAACTAAGAGAAAGAATCAAAACACTTCTGCTTCAACACCTTCTCTTCCTGAAAAGAAGTTTGGAAAAAGCTTCAAAAGGAAGAAAAATAAGGACAAAAAGCAATAGATAGATAGCTCTTTATTGTAGACAAAATTTGTGTGTATGTAAACATTCTGAATCTGAATGATCTTGATGTATGATATTCTATAATTCAGAAATGTAATGATTATGTTTTTGAATATGTTATGCAAAGATATTTTCTGAATTGTGATATTTTCTGAAGTGTGATTTTCAGTGATAACTGTTAAAATAAAACGCAAAATGTTCCTTGATTGAATATTAGGAATATGCATGTACTAAGGGGGAGAAATGTTTATAAATGGGAGATATATGATTTAGGGGAGCAAATTTGGTTAGTTGAAGTTTATGTGATTTGTTGTTGAAACTAACCCTAAGTCTCTCCTCAGTAATTTGTAATCATAAAAAAGGGGAAGACTGTTGAATCTAGAATCCCGAGATTATTTTGATGATCACAAATTGATGAGGAAGCTTAGTTTGTACTAATGATATTTGATTTAATGTGAAGAAGATGAGATTTTCATTTTCGTTAGTAATAGGTCGACCAAAGACGAGGAACAAGTGACCTATGTATAGAGAAGGAAAGGAAGAAAAATCTTAAGTATGGAACGTCCTAAGGATTTGAAGAGGTCGACCGAAGTAAGGAGCAAAGACTGAAGATATGAAGCTAAGTATTGAATGGTCGATCGAGGATAAAGATTGGACGATCGAAGATAACATGAGCAAGAAAGGTCACCCGGTGTGTACGAGTGAAAAGAAGCGGGCGACGAAGGTTCAAAGTCAAGTACAGAGGATGAAGGATCAGACGTTCCAAGATTGAGTGGACGCCCTATGAAGAGGCTAAGTAAAGTGATTTTGAAGTGAAGGCAAGAAAGGCCGTCCGAAGATTTCAAAGTAGAAATAGTGGATGACAGAAGTACTCCAAATGAAGAGTAAAGGTCGTTCAAAATGATCAATATGTAATCAGTGGACGACCGGAGGAGTCTGAAGTAAAGTATCAAAGCAAGAGCGATCGTCTGAGGTTTTAAGAGTAGAAGTAGTGGACAACCAAAGTACTTAGAAGAAAGGTCGAGGAGTTGTGAAGTCAGGAAAGGTCGTCCAAAGAATTCAGTGAAGAATCAGTGGACGACCGAAGGACTTTAGTTGAAAAGGAAAGGTCGCCGAAGCATTGAGTGTGGAATCAGTGGGCGACCAAAGAAGTGCACAAGTTGAAGTGAAGTCAAGAGAGGTCGTCCAAAGAGTTTAGTGAATAACCAGTGGACGACCGATGAGTTCAGAAGAACAAGAGAGGAAGTCTGAATCTTTCAGTGTAAAAGCAATGGACGACCAAGGATGTTCAGAGGAAGAAAGTAGAGGTCGTCTGAGGTAGCTGAATAGAATTAGTGCACGACCAAAGTATGTCTGAAGAAAAGGAGAGGTCGTCCAGAGTACTTAGTGTGGAATGAAGGGACGACTAAAGAATATGAAAGATGAAGATATGATGTCCGAGGTATTCAACGAAGAATTAACGGGCGACCGAAGTAAGTCAGAAGAAAGAGCAGTGGTCGCCTGATGGACTAGTGTGTAATCGATGGATCACCTAAGTATGCTTGAAAGAAACTGACAAAAGGAAGTTAGGTCGTCCGAAGTCTCTGAGTAAAATCAGTGGATGATCAGAGCAGAGTTGAAGAAGTCAACCGAATGCAAGAGCCAAACATAGGTCGTTCGAAGTTCCTGAGCAACAACAAGTGGACGATCGAAGAATAGTTGAAGAAAAGAGTTCAAGTCAAGATAGATCGACCAAAGGATTGGTGTACAATCAATGAACAACCGAATGAGCTTGACGAAGAAACTCAAATGAAGTAAAGGTTGCCCGATGTGCGTAGTTGAAAGCCGTGGATGACCTATGGAAGCTAGAAGAAGGAACTAAGGCTGAAGCCCGTGACTACGAACGTTCGAAGGTGAATAGTGGATGACCAAAGCACCAAACAACAGATTAACGGATGAACTCACCAGAGTAGCAGTCGACCGATGAAGCAGACGTTGTCGTCCGAAGAGTAGGTGAAGAGTACTGTACTTGCATTACTGACTAGTTTCTGTGTGTGTGTGTGTGTGTGTGTGTGAGAGAGAGAGAGAGAGAGAGAGAGAGAGAGAGAGAGAGAGAGAGAGAGAGATTAGACGTTTGTGTAAGGGTATAAAACTAAGTTCCAAGAGTCTTGAAAACTAACTTTGTCAAATTAAACCTTAGAGAACTTGAGAGCTTAAGTGAAAAGTCATTTTCCCTCCTTCTGAGCATTCTAATGAGAATCCAGAATAGAAGTGAGTTAATTGAGTGTTTAAGAGTGAGCTTAATTGTAAGAGGTTCTCTCCTTGTCCTCGAAAGAAAGAAAGGAGAAAGAAAGCTGTAAGGGAG
The DNA here is from genome assembly GCA_001647135.1 of Pontederia paniculata. Classification (NCBI taxonomy): domain Eukaryota; kingdom Viridiplantae; phylum Streptophyta; class Magnoliopsida; order Commelinales; family Pontederiaceae; genus Pontederia; species Pontederia paniculata. The sequence goes on along the minus strand of LTAE01012100.1, from coordinate 8,001 downwards.
TCTTCGCCCTTGAAGAAGAAAATCTAGTGATCTTTGGAGGTCTCAAGTTTGAGAAGACCGAAACGGGGATGTAGGTCAAGAGTTTGGACCGAACCTCGTCAACAAACTTTGTGCTTGTTTCCTTCTTTGCACCTAGATTTTATTTGCATCTATTCTGCGATTGCTTCCATCGCATATTAACAATTCAGGATAAAAAGTTTTTAATACACCAATTCAACCCCTCCCCCTCTTGGTGCCATCTAGTTCCCACATTTTGGTGCTCGTTAGAGAAGAGGCACTGCCCTTAAAGTTGAGCAGTAGAAAGGAAGTGCTGGAGCATGCTAAGAAGTGGGAAAGCATTTCCTGTATGATTCTTAGGGTGATATATGTTAATCTCGTCGTAGATGAATCCACAACTATTTCGTAGAACCAGACGTGTAGAATTGATGAACAAGAGATTTTTAAGGAGGAATAATTAGGAAGCTTCTATTCACCTATTCTGAGAAAAAAATAATCACAACCTCTTCTATTTATAGTCTTTAACATAATAATCGAAGATAAGCATTCTAGCTAGAAGCTCTCCATAACGTACTACAAGCACCAACTTTATCAGCCTCCGTATCAGACAAAATACAATCCACTTTTATGTGCCTCATCCGCTTATGAAACACATGATTCTCAGCAATTTGGATTACCACTTTACTGCCTATGTAAATTGTGATTAGTTTCTTGAGTGACAACAACAACTCCGTTAACAATCTGTCCAACCAAGTGAGTTCAGTAACCACCAAGACTACACGCCCATATTTAGATTCAGAAGTAGACCTGAAATTGTTATATAGAATTGATCCTCCGTTTGACTTGATAGAATTGGTCCTTCGAACTTTAATACAAAAAGCAGAAACAAACCCTGGAGTAAAAAGGCAAGACACCTAATTAACATCACAATTTGCACCCACAAAAATATCTTTAACAGAAGAGAAGAAAACTCTCGTGCCTAGTGACCCATTTAATATCTTATAACTCTTAATGTGGGTGTCTAAATGTGATTTCTTCAGTTTGTGCATGTTGATTCAAATGTCTAATGGCATATGTTATATCAGGTCTTTTTTGTGTAATGTATATGAGCCTTCCAATGATCATCTGATAATATTCTGGATTCAGTAAAAGTTCGTTAGTTCTCACTTGTTTTCTATATTTCTTAGCTTTTTTTTATCATAATCGAAAGTCGTTAGCTTAAGATTTTGCTCTAAAGGCGCATGATAAGGGCTTAGCTCTTGCCAGTCCAACATTAGCTAGAATCTCCAAGATATAATTTCTTTGAGTTGACAAGATACCTTTGTTTAATCTTCACACTACAAGAGAGAGCTAAATTTCTTACAGAAATTTCTAACGGAAGAAAATCCCTCAGAAATACTGACAAGTATTTCTGACGGGAAAAATATCCCTCAGAATTTCTGACGGGTAACCCCGGCCGTCAGAATTTCTGAGGGAAAAGGACCCGTGAGAATTTCTGACGGGTACAACCCGTAAGAAATTTTGAAGGTGACCACGACCCGTCAGAATTCCTGACGGGTTTAGGGCCCGTCAGAATTCCTGACGGTTTGAAACCGCCCATCAGAATTCCTGACGGGCCCAAAACCCGTCAGGAATTCTGAGGGGATGGACCGTTAGAAATTCTGACGGGCTTGAAGACCCGTCAAAATTTTTGATGGGTTGTGGGTCCGTTAGAAAATGCCGCCCCATGACCCGCACCTCCCGTGACCCGCGCCATCCGTGACTGCACAGGGAAACCGGGAAGAAAATAAATTATTTTTTATTATGAGGAATTTTTTCTCTCAGAAAATCCATTAGAAATCGCTCCATAAATACATTCCCCTCTTCTCTTCTCCCGCTCACGGAATTCCCACTCCAGCTCTCTCGTTCACGGCTCTCCTGCGCACGGATTTTTTGGCGCCTCTTCTTCCTCCTTCGTAGGTAACTTAAATTTTTTTTCCTAGAGCAGGGTCGCCAGCGAACCCTGCGTGACTTCGCGTAGGGTCGCAGGGTCGGCGTGACCCTTTGCGCGCTCACAGGATCGCGACGACCCTTTTTTATTTTTTATAAATAAGTTTTTTAGTTGTTAATTTTTAGTTAATCATGTTAATTTTTTTATTTAATATATGTTAGTTTCACAAATTAATGTAATATTGTTGCTAATTTAATTCATTAGTTTAATATTAATTATTTTAATGTTTTATTTATATTATTTAAATTTATGTGATAATTAATTAGTGTATTTATTGTTATTTGTAATTTTATTTGTTAATTTAAGCTATTGACTTTTTATTATTTATTGTTAAAATAGTTAATTGATTGTGAAATTATTTGAATATTCTTAGTTATTTGTTTTATATAAATTGATTTGCGAACTTATTTACTTTCAATATTAATTGTGAAATTGTTTGAATATTGTTGTATTAATTTAGGAGTTATAAAATTATTGTAGAAAAAATGTTTCCTCTGGAAACTCGCTGATGGATGTATAATAGAACAAATCCTGGTCCTAGAGGACTTACAAAAGAATTTGTGAATGGAGTTGAATATTTCATAAATTTTGTGTGTCACTCGTCTCAGTATTTGCGAGAAGGAAGTATTAAATGTCCATGTTTAAAATGTTATAGTACAAAATTTCAATCAATTGAAACTGTTAGAGTTCATTTATATAAAAAAAGGTTTTAAACCTAATTATTGGTATTGAGTTGACTTTGGAGAAGAAGATCCTAGTAATGAAGAGTCAGTTAATAGATTTGCAACAAATGATGATGTAGTGCATAGATATGAGAACTTATTTTACGATGCTGCATCAACACAATATGAACATGTTAGATTTCATGAAGAGTCACCTAATGAANTAATAGATTTGCAACAAATGATGATGTAGTGCATAGATATGAGAACTTATTTTACGATGCTGCATCAACACAATATGAACATGTTAGATTTCATGAAGAGTCACCTAATGAAGAAGTTGAAGAATTTTATGAATTATTAAATGCTTCAAGTCAACCGTTATGGCCGAGGTGTGAAACTCATTTTGAATTATCATTGGCCATTCGAATGTTGAGTCTTAAATAAGATCATAATATATCACATGCATGCTTCGATGCTATTATGAAAATATTAAAAGAGATGACACTGACAGGATCACGAATTCCATTGAATTATTATAGAACAAAAAAATTAGTTTCTAAACTTGATCTTTCATCGGTAAAGATAGATTGCTGTGAAATTGGATGCATGCTATTTTACAATGACGATATAGATTTGAAAGAATGCAAATTTTGTGGTGCTGAGAGGTACAAACTTTCGAGTGTTATGGGCAGAAATAAAAATACAATTCCAGTGAAAAGAGTGCATTATTTGCCTCTTATCCAAGACTTAAAAGATTATATTAAATATTTGAGGTGCAAGAGGGATTTGAGGTGCAGATGGAACAAGTCCGGTGTGCGCAAAGAAAGGAAATAAATGAAATGTGAAGACTAATGATGAAAGGACAAGCTCCTCTTCCTGAAGATCTCAATGAGGATAATGATATGTAAATTAAATATTTGGACCAAAATATGTAGTAAAAAATTTCTGTAAATTAAATCTGGAGATTGATATGTAAATTAAACTTTTTTTTGTAAATTATTTATATTTTTTATTTTTTAAACTATTTTTGATGAAATTAAATTTTGTCAGAATTTCTGAGGGACCAAAAATCCCTCAAAATGGCTTTTCTGAGGGGCTTTTGGCCCCTCAGAATTTCTGACGGATTTTGTACCCGTCAGAATTTCTGACGATCTAACCCGTCAAAAATTCTGACGGGCTCAAAACCCGTCAAAAATGATTTACCATTGAACTTCTTTCTGATATTTTTTCTCGTCAGAAATTTCGTTTGAAATATTGTTGCTAACGGATTTTTTCTTATTTTTTGTTAGAAATTCTATCAGAAATTCTTGATTTTCTTGTAGTGTCAATTAGCCTGCGCCTCCTTCGCCTTAATGATTAACTCCATGGTATTACTAATTATCAAGATATCATCAACGTATAGAAGTAGTGCAATATAAAAAGAATCACTCTATTTGACTAAAAAGAGCATATTCATTCTTGCTTTAGATATAACTTGTCGTTGTCAAGATTTCAATAAATTTATATTCCACTACTGCGGTGCTTGCTTGCTTTAAACCACACAAAGATATTACTCGACAAACCTTCCTGCTAGATGTCTACTCTTGCCGACTAACATTCACTGGTATTTCCATGAAGACCACTTCATATAAGGCCCTATTAAGAAACACATTATTGACATCGAAGTGAACAAGCAGCCAATTATAATTATGTTGTGCAGCTGAGATTAACAATACTTAAACAGTTACCACTTTAGCCACAGGAGAGGAGAGAATATCTCCTTATGGTCAATTCCTTGGCTGCAAGCTTGACCCTTATAATGCTCAATTTCTCCGGATGGTTTCAGCTGACTCCAAAATCCCATTGTCATTCCCCAAGATCTTCTAGACTCCAAAGCTTGGCCAATTCATTGTTCATGGACTCTACCCACTTAGGATCATGTACTGCCGGTTTGTAGGTAGTAAGCTCAGATATCGCAAATAAAGAGCTGCGAAAAGAAGTGTATCAGTCAAACAGGGCATGATATGACAAAATTTTGAATAGGATAAGCAAATGAAATAACAACTGTTGACTGACCAATTATTTGTGTAATATATCTTGTAACCATATAGGAAGCCTTATAGAACACTTGGGTCAGCAAAAAGTTAATTGTCAGTAGTGGAAAGAGTATCAGCGAAAACACTAATTGTGAGAGTATTAGTGGACTGATCAGAGACATGGAATAGTATCAGAAGACTGAAAAAAAAATAGTCAGATCATGTAAGTCTGATTGGTAGAAAGATTGAATAAATTGATAATCTAAAACTACATCCAATATAAAAATAGTTTGTTATATGACTGGTCTTCTTGATCTTTCGTGTGCATTAAAAAAAGAGTTATTTATATCAACACGCTCTCAATTATAAATTTTTTCACATCTAGTTTTAAATTATAAATTTATCAATTTTAATTTCTGAACTTATTCTAATTTAACAGTCTAGTCCTTTGCTTAACTTTCATTCAAAATTTTATTAAGTTAACTTTTTAATGATTATAAAATATTATTTTACTTTTAATTTTTTAATATAATAAAAATTATAAAAATAAAAAAAACAAAGTAAAAATACAAATATTATTTAATAATGTTTTTAAGAGTTATAAAATGTGTTGATCAAGTTGTTATTTTTTTAATTTTTAAATATTTTTATAATTTTTAAAAGGAAAGGGTAAAATTATCATTTCGTAAGAAAATAAATTTAACCGATTTTGGATGAAATTTAATGAAAGAACTTGATTGACAAACAACATAAGTTCAAAGATTAAAATTAATAAATTTATAGTTTAGGGTTATATGCAGAAAAAAAATATATTTGAGGGGTGTTAGAAAAAAACTAACCCTAAAAACATATATATCCTCACAAAATTTGACATCTATATTTACCATGATTTTATCAGTTCCCAGAGTTAGCACACTAAAGTCCTTTTAAGTCATAGAATAGCCATGAAACGCACGAGGAATAGCTCTTATATATGAAATTATGTGTGATCAAGTTATTAGTCTTGCAGACAAACAACCAAAGACCCTTAGATGATCTAATGTAGTTTTTTTTTACAAAAAAGCTTTTCATAAGGGGTAATTGTCAAGCACTTTCAAGGGGTAGTCTATTGATAATATGAACATCCACCTCTATACTTTCTCCTCAATACTTGATAGGTAACTTGATTGAAATATTTGAATCATTGTTGTCTTCAAAATGTGTCTAAGCTTTCGCTCCACTTGACCATTTGTTGTGGAGTATATTTACACCTAAGGAGACTTCCTTTAGAAGAAAACAATCAACATAAACTTTACTAAGATATTCTAGGTTATTTTCTATTCTTATGGCTTCGACTCTAGATGCATACAAACTCTCAACCAAAGCAATAAATTATTGAAGTATTTTGCAACATTTAACTTTTGCTTTAACAAATACACCCATGTCATTCTACTAAATTCATCCACAATTGTAATTAAAAATCTAACACCATTATGTCTCTACACTTGTAATGTCCTTAAGTGACTATATTTAAAAAATCAAAAGTTTGGTTACTATGTCTAGAATTTGAATGACCTCGAAAAGAAATATGAGTCTGTCTTGCTAAAGGACATATGTCACAATGGACATGTGACACTTCATACAAGCTTTAATAAAAGGGATGCGTTGAAGTCTATCTACTGGTGCATGCCCAAGCCTCTAGTGCCACAACTTCAATCCAACGCTAGTTGTGACAACTACAAGAAAAGAGCCCTTTCCTTCCAAGATTTCGTATACACACGACTTTTTTTTCTTACCAATTTGGTACTCCTTCCTACTAGGTTGATCTTGTATTGCACACGTATTAGTGGAAAATATCACTTTTTATAGGAAATCTTTAGTTAATTCACCCACTAAAATGAGATTAAAATTGAAATCAATAATATATAATACATTTGTGAGCTTCTTTTCAGGACAAAGTATATAAGAACCCATGTGAGTGATCATTACAACACTCCCGTTGGGTAAGGTGTCATAATTCCTCTCTCTAGCAATTTTTCTCACATCATTTTAATAAACTAGATGTGCTACCAATAATCCTAAAACCTTAAGTCCATAGGAAGAGCATAATCTTTTATATTAACTCCCTCTCACGTGTGGTCCGCTCATAACTTTTGATCTAACCCAAAATCCAACACATGAACAAAGGGAGGTAATTAATTTTTAATACGAGTGACCTCAAACTCTAATACCATGTTAAATAAATGTACTATCAATAATCCTAAAAGCTTAAGTTATTAGGAAAAATAACATCTTTATATCTATACTCTTGAAACTTCTCCTCATGTGTGGGTCACTAACATCTTTGGTCTAGCTCAAAGCCCAATATGTGGATAATTAAGGGAGAAAATTAAATCTTAACACGAGTTACACCGAGATTTGAACTTAAGACCTATAGCTCAGATACCATGTTAAATTAAATGTGCTACCAATAGTCCTAAAAGCTTAAGTCGATAGAAAGAACATCATCTTTTATATTTATATAGTTAACACACATAACCATTCAATTTGTAAGGTCATGTATTGTGAAGCAATAGTGTCCAAAATCCAAACATTATGATTATTGAAAAAGAGTTTTAAAGGTATTCAAGCCATATTTGCTGCATAACCAAAAAGAACTACTCGAAGATTGATCTTTGTTTAGTAAATAAAGTATATGATGATATTGTTCTTCTTTAAACATGAAGCTAGGTGAAGATGCAACCACATCATCAAACTTTCTTATTATAGAATTCTGCTGTAGTACTATTGCACCATCAGCATTACCTTGATTCTTTTTCCTTTATTTTACTTGAAATTAAGTGGAAAACCTATCAGTTTATAGCACTATATTTTCTTATGTCTTGGCTTCTTACAATAGTCACAACTAATACTATAGTTTCTCTTTTGTTTGCTTGCAACATGCTGAACTTTTACACCAAGAAATGTTAATTGCTGATTTGAACCTGTGCCAGAAATCTTTGCCTGCCATTGCTCTTCCTTATATAGTTTTTCCTACAATTGCTCTTCCTTACTCAACAAAGATAAGCTTGATTGATGCTAGAAGAATAATTCATTAGCAAAATTTGAATTCTAGAACGAGTAAAATTGTCTTTAAGGCCATTAAGAACTTATATAGTTTTTTATGCCATAGGAATGTAATCCTTCAAAACATCTAAAACAGTCAATGGTGACACCATCAAAGAAAAGTACTCCTCCCACATGTTTTTCGGCATAAGTCCTCTACTATAAAAAGAAGAACCTTGAATGATTGAATATATCTCATTCTAAATCAAGTAGATCTTGTAGGATCCAGATGGCACCAAGAGGGGGGGGG